>JAUZNK010067558.1:0-14315 GCA_035046665.1 Euphysa ruthae
TAAATATTAAAACAATAGATGTTTACATTATGGAGAAAACGAAACAGTTGTGGTAAATGACACAAAATTAAATATTATAACAATCGATGTTTACATTATGGAGAAAACGAAACAGTTGTGGTAAATGACACAAAATTAAATATTAAAACAATAGATGTCTAAGAAAATTTGATTGGATTCCTTAATAAAATTCTCTATCAACAGAGATAATTAAACTAATTTTGATTTGATAACTAGTCCTCATTGAAATATTCTCTACTGCTCAAGTATTATTAAAGAAATGGGGAGGCAAGACAATATTGCCTCGATTGAATTATTCCCTACTGTTCAAATATTATTAATAAAGAAATGGGAAGGCAAGAGAAAGCAATTTTCAGCGGAGTAAGCAAATAAAAGAAACTTCCTTATTATAGAGAATTTATTGCGTTACTGCCAAATGAGCTTCAGCTGCAATTATTATTTTTGTCAAATAATTTCCCTTATTTTACAAACCAAGGAAAAGTTTTCTTTCAGTAAGATTCATTGGAGTTGACCCAAACAACCATATTTAAAATTACATATCAATAATGAGAAAAAATATTACCTATGCCTGCATAAAGAAATACAAAAAGAGAATAAATAATTAAAAGCAAATAATTACCATTTTGGAAGCAGTTAAAATCAAATCTTTGAAGATTGGGCTCGCAGATAATTTCATTGTATGATTTCCTGTTAAAGTTCAAAAAAAAAAGAAAATTTAGATAGTTAATAAAATGAATACCCCAGAACCATTTTCTTCAAGAGTAAAAGAAAATTTAGGCAACAAATTTAACTTAATACATTGATAACATTGTAATTAGTTTTTAAGAAAACGCTGACATTTTTATACTTTGAGTTTGTTGAAATGGCTTCAAAATATGAGATGCTAGAAGATTTAAACCTTGTAGTTGCAAGCAATAATATTGAAATGTAAAAATTTTGTGCTAACAATTTGAAAAAATAAATAAAAGTTTCTTGGCTCTTGCTTATAATTTTTTTGTTATTTTTGCAAAAAGAAACATAATCTATGACGGCTTTAAAGATTCTTCTTTCCCCAAAAGAAATTTTCTCTAGTTGAACTGAACTTATTTCTTTATTTGCCCAGTTATTACCAAAAAATTTACTTGTGAGTTCGTGGGTTATAAAAATAAGTTGATTCATACCTTGAACAGCAGTATCAATATTTATGTAAATAACGCCTCTGGAACGTAACTCATGTAGATACTCCTAAAAAGCACCGTGTATTATTAATTCATAATAATCTTTTGCTCTACAGCCCTTTCATGTAGTTCTAGTTAATGTGACTATTATATTGATTTGCTTTTAATTGCTTACTAAAAATTTACATGTTAAATTCAGTTTATGAAATTATACAGAGAAAAATATGTGAAAACTACAATAATTTTGAAACTTATCTTAAAAAACTGAGTTACCTCAATATATTCAGTTGAGCCCATCAATCCTTGCTCCTCTGCATCCCATGACATAAACATTATTGTTCTTCGCGGACGCCAACCTGTTACGTATTGATAAAAGCGCAATTGATAACACGAAAATAATTATCCTAAAGATCTTAATAATAAGAATCTGAAAATGTGAATTGTGCGTTTTAAATTTATTTGGAGACCTAAGAGTAAACAATATAACTATTTTAAATATATAATAAAGAATACAGCACTAAAGATTCAAAAATAATAACAAAAAAAAAAAATAAATAAGAATAATAATAACAATGTAAACAAAAAGAAGGAATGATTCTCATAGCTTAATCTCAAGTCTTAACACAGCATCAATGAAATCCATTTTAAAGGATCAAGAATTTTATTAACCTATTTTTATTGAACTTTTAATAAAAATAAATTTACGTACGTTGGTTTAAAAAAAATGTAAATATTATTTAAGTAAGATATTTGAAACTGTTCCCTCGTTTTAGGATAATATTGAAATATTTAAAGAAATGTTTCAAACGGGTAAGGCTGCCTAGAAAAAGAAGTTAATACTAGGTGCAATTACCAGCTTTCATCTTTTCTGCCATTACTCGAGCTATTTCCATCATTACTGCTGTACCACTGCATGGATCAACTGCTCCATTTGTCCATGCATCTCTATGGTTACCAATCATAACATAACGGTCTATAGATCAAATTTTATACTTTAATTTCCTTTAATATAATTTTAATAAGGATCGTAGCCATCTTTCAACTTCTAATAGTTGGAAGACACTGCATTCATGACAGCTCTCAACTTTCACTAAAGGGTCAAATTTCTAATAATGAAGATTGTAAATTAAACAAGCAGGTATTGAAATTATAACTAGGGTTTGGTTTATTTGAAACTAGGGTTTTTTTAGTTTGTAACTGGGCTTTTGTTTGTGCAAAAGTCAAAGAAGCTACCAGTCTATGCTTCAAAAATTACAATTTAAATATATAAATATAAAACAAAAAAAGAAATAAAAAATTTAAAAAAATGTAACATAAGATTGAAACCAAAAAAAAAAAAAAAAAAAAACATTTATTTTGTTAAAATTGTCAAATCTTCACATTTTATTAAAAGAGTTAAGTAAACCATTTCCCATTATAAAAATTTATAAAATAGGCCTAAATAACACACCATGATTTACTATAAGGTTTATCCCTTACAATATAAACAAAAACTCAAGCTGATAGTAACTACCTGGTTCAACAGCACCTTTAATAATTCCATGAATATTTGTGATAGTTCGGACTGATAATTCATTGTTAACTTCTAATTTTACCTTCCTAGACAGATAAAAAAATGAAGTTTTACAAACCTTAAATCTTAGAGATGAATTTTTAAATAAATCTAATTTTCATTTTCATAAAAAATTTACTGAAAATAAGGAAACATAAGAAGAATTTCAGTCAAAAAATGTAGAAAGGTTTGAAAAAAAAGAACTTTAATAGCTTGAAATGGCAAATAATCTATAAATTGTAAATTTATAGCTTATTTGAATTCTTATAGAATTAATTTAAATTTATTACCAACTAAATTTATTAACAACAATGTTAAAGCAAGTTTTAAACATCTTTTCAGAAGTTTTTGATCTATAATACGTTTCATTTCTTTCAAAGCTCAAAGATTCAACTTGTAATATTTTAACTGTGATCATCCCTAACCATCATTTTTCAGGAGTGTAATATACAGTAGCTATGCTAAAAAACCCTAACTATAATCTTTCATGAGTGTAATATACAATAACTATGCTGAAAAAACCCTATCATCTTTCAGGAGAGTAATATGCAATGACTACGCTAAAAAAGCCCTAACTACCATACTTATGCCAAGGACTACAAGAAAGCTAAATTTATATATTGCATAGTTTTCAAAAATTAAATTACGCTATTAGTGTGCATATCAATAAAAACAAAAAGGTGGTACACTGATTACTTAAACAAAAAGGCGGTACACTGATTACTTAAACAAAAAGGCGGTACACTGATTACTTAAACAAAAAGGTGGTACACTGATTACTTAAACAAAAAGGTGGTACACTGATTACTTAAACAAAAAGGCGGTACACTGATTACTTAAATAATTTTTCATACTATATTAACATTGTTAAATTGAAACAGACAACAAAAAAAATTTGAAAAAAAGTAATTTAATTCAGAGAGTGTTCTAATGTAGGCCTGTAATAAACATGCTTACTGTGAACCTGTCAACCTATATGTCATGTTAAGCATGCCTTTCCAATCTACAGGTGCATCTTTGCCATCCATTCCTCTAAAAAAAAATAGCTGGTTCAATTTTTATCTATTCTTTACATTCCTATCAACCCCAAAAGTTTGTGCGTGTACACAAGCTTTGCTTATTCATACTACAAACTATATTATTGAATCTAACAACTGACACATGGCTCATTCATTTAATTACAGATTGGTTTGAAGCTGAAACTTTAATCTAAAATTACTTGCTGAATATTAAGAGGTAAATTTTTTGATTTTTATGAATAACAATAATACTAAATAACAGCTCGGTTTTGTTGAATTTAAAAAAAGTTGAGGTTCTGCTACACTTTTATTTTTATTCTGTAGTTTTAGTTCATCATAAATTATTATAATTATGCGTATTGTTGATTCACAAACAAATCATATTAAAGCGAGTAAACCTTTGTTTAAAATATGGATGCAGAGAGCGAATATTATATTAAATAAAACTAGATATAAATATCCCAAAAATTGACAATATTGAGCAATATACATTGAAAAAAACACCCTTTAAGCAATTTACACAAACTACATTTTGAGATTTTACTCAGTTGTTTTAGCTGCAAATAATTGCATGAACATTACAAGACATTTTTTTTTCAAAATAGCTGATATTAGCGATCAGACGCAATGTTGGTAAGAGTAAGATAAAAGTATTATTTTCGTTTCTTTGTGTCATTAAAATATGGAAACAAAGAAAAAGACATATGTAAGCTGGCAATAATAATTTAAAAAATATCAAATCCTAAAATACTTCATGGATTTAAAGAGCAATTAAACACTCGTCTAAATGAAATAAATGCGAGAGCAACTGAAGTGTCTATTTCTAAAGACGTCGAAAAAAAAAATTGTGAACTTCACAAAACGGTCGACAGGGAAAAAATCGTAAGGGAAGACAATGTTGATCTGAATCAACATATAAAAAAAATTAAACATGGATCTAACTGAAGAAAGCAATGAAAGAAATGACGATTCACAGAACTTCCGTTCTACATTTATGGTTGAATCATCTGGTCTCCCAAGACTCTAGAAATAATATAAGAAGTAGCAGAGCTAGGAAAATTTCAGAATTTTCATCGTCGATAAAACAGATGTTACACACAGACTTTAGACTTAGACTTTCTATTCACATAAATTCACATGTTATAATCATGCAAAGAATATCATAGACATAATTTTTACCAGACAACAAATTAGATTTCCCTGACCCAAACACAAAAAGAGCCCGTAATACAATTGTATATATAAATGAGTCCTTAATACAAGAAAACAAATAAATAATTAATTTCTCCATCATTCTATTAATCACTATCAATGAAAAAATCAACGTAAGTAGTATTATTGTGTTCCTTTTTTACTTTTCATTATTATTTTTTTTTATATCATTGACAAAATATCATTGTGATTTTTGCCTTGACTATAAATGTGGAAAATTCAAATTTATTGTTTTTTATCACCAAAATGATACTTGTTATGTATGGTAGCATCAAAAATCCACTAAGTTGATCTTAAAGGAATATTATTCCTTCCATACTGGACAGAATAAATACTGGGACTGCTCAAATTGTTATGATATTTTTCCCTTTACAAACATAGATAACTCAAAAATTATAGAAAAATAGTTCAACCAGCTCAAAAAAATAACCTTTTCTGTCCTTCATGTTTTGTTTGTAACACCAAGTTAAAGAATTTAGCTAAAGGAATTTCATGTTCATCATGTAATTCTCTAATCCATAGAAAATGCATCAAACAAAAACAATCAGAAAAACTGATAATGCAACTACTTTCAAAGCTTACTTAAAAAGTTACTTTTTTCTTTTCAAAGTTACTTTAAAAATTCAAATCCTTACTGAAATTACAACAGGTGGAGTACTAAAGATTATAAGAAAATATATACCAGACAGTAGGTTAAATGTTACTCAGGGGGGAACAAGAAGCTTGGGAGATGCAACAAGTCCTCGCGGCGTCTCCCAAGGAATATTGGGGTTTTAAAAACCGGAGTAGGGAGGGTCATAAGACCGGTAGGCACCTTCCTCGTTTCCATATATAATTTAGTAACCACTAATGCAGGCGAGGGCGATTTCATGCACTTAAACAATTGGGCAAAAGTAAATCTAACTAAGGACAGTTTTGAGTATATATATAATTGGTAATTGTAAATCTACACTCCCCCTCACTATCCACAGCTCCGAGGTTGTTTTCATTTAAAGTAGCTTCAGGTTAGGCCATATCAAACGATGAAGTCAGAAAATAGATGCCCGTGGTTGAAAGTCAATACCTTAAAACTATACCACAAAAAATGTGTCAACATATATTGTGGCACACATCGCCAGCAGCTATGTCTTGGTAGAACGCCATGAGTTCTTTGTAAGCTAAGTGGTGTAGAGACTAAGTCCTCGACTCTGCTTTGTAAGCCATGCGGTTTTCATCGTGTTGCTCAAAATTTAATAGACATTGGTAAGCGTGTGCATACAAACTTTGCCTGTGTGTTGTGTGAATTGGTGCGAACATTCATTTAGAGACTCGTCTCACTATTGTGTATCGGGATACATATTCCCACCATGGATGAAAAACAAATTATGAATGAATAATATAACTTCAAGAATTAAAACATCAAACAAATACTTGCTGAGAATGTGGCCCTCACAGTAACTACTAAAAACATCTTTGAGGAGCCTATTCCAAAAGTTGTTAAGAGAAGGTTATTGAAGCCTCTCCAGCCTACTGAAGTTATAAAAAATATCCTTGATTGGCCCATCCAGAGGCTATTAAGAAAAAGCTGTTGAAGCTTCTCAAGCTTCTTGGTTTAAGCCGTGCGTGAAAAAATAAAAACCCCACCTGCAACTTGATCCAGAAGTATACTACACTCTAGTTGACAAGAACTGCCGAGTGCCCTGCCCAGATGGGAGCTACATCAACAAAGGTGACACAATCGCCTAAAAGGGTATAGAGGAAAGTTTTTATGGTCATAGACTCGACATGTGACCAGTAGCAAGAGGGCCGAATATCAAAAACAAGGGCGGGGTACATTGAGTCTCATTTGAAGAAAAAAATCTAAGAGTAACCACAGACATCGCCTTGGAAATGTTAGTTTTTGGATCCAGACGAATAGTACAAGTCATTCATTGTTATAGGTAAGTCAGCTAAAGAACCTTTAGCACCGGTGACCGAAGAAAAAGGTGTCTCTGACCAAAATAATAAAAGTGGAATAGTTGTTCGCAGGGATCAGGTCAGCATCTGAGCTTTTTATGGTATTGATCCGCAAATTTGGGAGAAAGGTTGGGAAAGTTATTTGTTAAGAGCTTCAGCTGCTCCCCCAGCAGCAGCGAACGAGGGCCAGTGTTAGAACCAGAAAAAGACAGCGAGTTCATAATTTTTTTCGTTAGCTATGTTGTCAACCACTTCTAGAACAATATTACCGAGCAGATACTGGAATGACACCCAAGCGTTGGTGGAAACTAGAATGGTTTGAAAAGACGCTCGCAAATTCAGGTTGCTAAAATGAGGATATGTTAGCTCTTGAGAATGCCCTCCAGGTTAAGTTGATTGCTGTCGATGCTCTGGGTAACACAAAGGCATTTGTGTCTTGTCATGGTAACCATGCCTGGGCAGAAATTCCAATCGACCCACCAAAAATCGACCATGACTATCCACTGTACGACGTTGTCAGACAAGTCTTGCACAATCATTATTCCTTATGTGCCAATAAACGAATTCGGACAACTGCAGCGCAATTGCCTTGACCACAAGACTTATGTCTGTGTGGTCAAGCATTTGTGAGGAGCGATGCTTCGTTATGGTAGTCACAAACTGCATCCAGAGAGATGACCTGGCCGGGTATCGGCCTAAAGTCTTAAAAGGCTTTGGATGCACCGATCATTTTCTGCACTGTCTTTTTGCGCGGTTTCTGCAGAACAAAAGTGCATAATGCTGGTATGTCTGCAGGTCAACAGTGCTATAACTGTAACCTTCGATGCAAAGCCAATGGCAAACCTCAGCTAGCCAAAAGAATGTGCGATGCCCTAGTATGATGTCATCGACGTCTGGTGGTAGACCAAATGAGTCGAACCACTCCACTGATGTTATAGCAACACCATCATATGAGATCCGACATACTACCCAGTGGCTACCGGGTAGCTCATATGTGTCATAACTAAAGATTAATGAAATCGCAGTGGCAACTCTCCCCGGATCAGGAAGATCACTAGTGACAAAGACTCCCTGAAAGTGAAGAACGTTTTTTGCAGACCAATTTTTACATACCTAGTCCGTAAAGTCAGTCTTAATACTACGATCCATTGCCACTTCTAAAACTGACGAGACCAGACAGCAGCAAATAACTGTGACAGGAAGGGCTGTTGCTTCTGCAAAAGTGCTGGAAATTGACAATGATCCTCTATGAGTGAGGCTCCAATATGGAACTTGTGTTCCATCTGCCGTTAAATCAAATAAGTAAATTGTGATGCCTCCAACATAGCTTGAAAGGTTGATAGCCGTCGGACGTCCAAGCCTTATCTTACAAAATCTTGGTCAGCAGCCATATTGTTTAGTAGCAACTGTTTTTGTCATATCATCCCCAGGAACATGCAGAACATGACAGTTACCATCAATGCAGCGTCAACAGTTGCCTCTGCTACCATGAGTCAATCGAGCAATAAAGGCAGTATTCGCTTCACCCTTAGTCTCAAAATGTGTTGGGGTGACTGGGTACAATCCTTCAAGCTGACCAGCACCACTCTAACCCCAGTTATTATTTTTGACAATAGTGTCAGTAGCATCATTTCGATGGAATATCGGTGCTCAATGAGGTTGGACATTGGCTCGCCCAAATCTATCGGTTAGAGTATCTTTCCTAAATAGGCCGTGCGCAAACGGATTGGTCAGCACTAATTTATAACCAGCTACGATATTTCCTGCAGTGCACACGACCTGAAATTTAAAATCAACATAACAATCAGAGAGATAGAAATTTAAAATCAACTTAACTATCAGAGAGTTTCGCTCGGCCCACGTTTCAAATCAAAGCTTTTTGAAAAAAATCAACTTGACATCAACTTCCACATCATCTTTTCCCATAAGCCACCTTTCTTTTGGGAGGTTATTTTGGTAGCTACAGTAAGCTGACATGATAGCATAATTCAGATTCATGGAAAAAAGTTTGACGCCTAACGGTACTGACACGCAAGCCAAAAATAAAACTGCAAGCTAGAATGGCTCAAACAATGGAGCTTAACAGAAGGTGGAACTCCGAGATACAGTTTAATTGATTTGTAATTGTGGGACACAAAGAGCACAGCAATTCTAAGGAAATGTGGAGAAATTTGGGATGCTATGCTAGTGAATATCGATTTATTAACCTAATTTCACTTACTTTAAGCAAGTCACTGCTGGTAGGCATCTTAGGTCCTTGGTGTTCACACACAAACTATATGTTTAGGTTTAGGACCGATACACGGTGAGGATATTGTGGTATTTACAGTTTTTTATTATTACCTCGGGCCATTGAAGTCTTGTATTACAATTTTAAGCTAAGGCATTGGTTCCAGCAGCATTGACTGATACAAATAGTACTTTGTGACTGTCTTTGACAATGTTTAACTCACCATATGGGTTAAATCCTTACCCCAAGCAGAGTTATGTGGCCTGAAATTTTTGTGTGTGTCGCGAAGTCCCAATGTCCCATATATTCATCTTTTTTTATTACTTTTGGATAGTACCTGCGGTCGTAACACTTATAAGGAATATGACTGGTAGCCATTAAACCTACATTCTGAGGTATACCCAACTGAGCTACAATCTATGGGTGCTGTAAATTCACAAAACTGAGTTCCAAACTGAATTATTACATTTTTGTGCACGCTGGTGATATTTTCTAATTCTAGTTACCTTGTAAGCATGTCTGCTACTGAGTACAATAAATTGGAACATTGAAGGTGTAAAAACAGCAAATTCAAGCTGGCATAGCATTTAAAAACATTTCATAGTTGAAAAGCATCCCTTTCTTTTTAAATATGATAAAAATCCTAGTCTTATGTTTTGATGAAGACATTAGAGAAATTAGAGATATCACGTAATTATGAAGATTAGGCATCAATTATAAGGAAATCTTGAATAAAAATTCAACAAAAAACAGAATGAAACAGCGCGACAAAAAAAAAAAAAAAAAAAGCTTATCAAACCTCATCAGCATCAGAGCATCAGTAGCAGATACCGGTTGAGATGGAATTTTTGGAAGATCAGTTTTGATTTCTTCTAGATCTTTTCTGTAAACCCAATCTATAAAATTTAAATAATTATTAAGACTTTGTTATTAGTAAAATCTTCAATGAAGTTCATAATTATTTGAGTAAAAATTCTATTTTTCTCTCAGACCTTCCATATAGAATATTCAAATCGATAACAAAAATGAAGCAATGAATAGTGAACACAATTTGAAAAATTCTTTTTTATTTTTTTACCAGGAAATACCTTCTTTTTCGGAATGAAAATGCAAAAATCCAGAAAATGGCTCGACTAATTTATTCGCGTTAAATAGTTAAAAAACATCCAATAAGAAACAAGTTAATAAGAATTAGGTAGAACATTTTTATTTGAATTTGAATTATTTTATTAGGGTAATCTGAAAATTTTTTTTACAAAGGTTAATAAAAAGATTACTAGAAAACTCTTTTTTGACAAACATTAAGACAACGAGTGGGAAAAATATTTATGGAAATAAAACACGAATTTTAATACTTTGAGCATTAATAATTTCTATGACCTAAGAAATATTATTAAATAACATCGCAATCTGTTTATATGATCAGGGTAAATATGAAGAAGCACTTACAAAATAAAATGAGGTTTTAGAAGAACGAAAAAAAGTTCTTGGAATTAATCATCCGTCAGCATTACTGCAAATAATTTTTCTAATCTTCCTTGACTGATAAAAAATTTCAGTCGTTCAGGATCCTGGGTCAGACGAAAGATTTAAATTTTTTTCTTAAATACACCTAAATGCATCGTCATAAACTTGCTATCTTGAAAAAAATTTAAAAAGGCAACAACAAAATTTCACAACAAAAAAGGCAAAAGTTCGCCAGACCAAACTTAACCCAACTAGGGGTTGAAAAAATTGAAAAATAGATTTGAAAAAAGTGCTGAAATGATCTATTATGAAGAAATCACAAATAATCTTGAGGAAAATAAAAAACAAGTTTTTTGAACGCAACAAACCCATTATAGGAGGAGCAGGCCACTGTTGCAAACCCATCATAGGAGGAGCAGGCCACTGTTGCAAAATTTTTTTCAAAATAGCCAATTTGCAGAAATGGTTAAAAATAATATTAAAGGATAATATTAAATTCCAGGAAATCGTGGAGAAAAATGTGTTTTTTAGACCAAAATTAGCCCATTTTGGAAGACATTATATATACTATGTATTACATTATATGTAGCAGCTATTTTTATAACTCTTTTGAGGAAAAAATTATTTTGATTGAATTTGAAAAAAATTAACAGCTAGCTAATATTTTTATTTGCTATTAGAGCGCTATAGTCCGGTCAAGTTGGATAATTTCCAAGAAAAATTTTTTATGAAGCTGAAACTTTGTCCAAAGTTTCCCTATGGTATATAGACCACGGGAAAAAAATGTCCCATGATTCCCATTGGGAGAACCCTCTTTTCCAGGCCTTATATATATATTTCTTATATATATATATATATATATTTTTTTCATTTAGATGAACAGTCTAATATTTTGCTGAGGAAGCTAAAAGACGGCAAAGAAACAGGTGTAAATATTTCTGATAGGATTATACAATTAACCAAAAATGAACTCCCATTATTTTCTTCATTATTTGCAGAAAGACTCAATGAATACTTTACGGATGGAATTTTACCTAAAGTTTAATGTGGTTTCCACAAGTGTTATAGCACGCAATAACACGCTTTACTTAAACTGCTTAAAAATTAAAAAACAATTTTAATGAAAAAGTGACAACCATTCTAAAGAAAAGTTACGCCACCTTAAACTTGACCACCTTATTGCCAAATTTTTTATTTCTATTCAGCTATCCTTTCAAAAGAAAGCAACGCTCTTCAATTGGTCCTTCATTCCATGATTGATTACTCGTAACATTAGGTGTCCCACAAGGACCAATTTTTAGCCGTATTCTGTTTCATTTAAGAATGGCTTGCACAAGTTTATCATGTATTTAAGAATGGGTTGCATAATTTTATCATGTATATAGGAATGACTTACACAAGAATGACTTACACAAGTTTATCAATGAATTAAATTTTTCAAGTGATTATATAATATAAGCTGTTAGCAACATTAACCCAGGTTCTGGGTGTAAAAATTCCAAGTAGACCTAGATATTGCCATAAAATGGTTAAACAACAACTTAATAGTTGTTACCCCTACAACATTTAAACTCTTCATCGCTAGTAACAGTCAAGTAGCTAAACAGAGAGATTACATTACGAGATGGTCAAAACACCACCACAGCAAAAATTACTTGGTATAACTATTAATTTGTAGACCAGTAGTCAAAATCAGATTGATAAAATAAAATTTAAACCACTCTTAGCGAGGGAACATATACTCAACATGGGAATTTGTCTCTTGATTTTGACGCTCATTAGTAAAGTAGTAAGTAAGCAAGCAAACAAGCAAGAAAGCAAAAGCCAAGCAAGCAATTTATTTACAATAATAATCAAATTAGACAATAATATACAGCAACATGCGCAAAATAATTTATACTTCTAATCACTATGGTTGGAGCCACTCTTATAACAAAAATTAAACGAAGAAGTGACACAATGATTTCATTTATATAACAAAAAAAAAAAAAAAAAAAAAAAAAAAACCACAACAAAAAAAACAAAACCCACACACAAATGCACACTACAAACACAAATACGCAATTCAAGTTTTAGATTAATATCTTAGTTATACTGCAACATCCTCAAACAGAATGACATTACCACCTCATAATTTTGCTCATCAATGTTTGTTTATTATAGGATTGTGGAAATTTATACGATTGAGGTTTTTTAAATGATATTTATTGATATTTTGTGGTCAGCATTGTTCCAAAACGTTAGATAATTTGCACATATATATTAACATGATTAAATTGTGAAAGAAAATAAACGTTTATTCAAATTTATGTAGAAATATACTATACCTTTGTGAACATAATACATAAAACCAAAATAATTTTAACCTTTGGCAGGGTATCCGACCGTTTGTAAATCACCACTTCTTAATAAAATAGAACCTCGTTGCACTGAATCCCTTGGCATCCAATGACTTTTAGGGTAAACTTCATTGTCAGCAACTGGTGCGTAATCTTTAGGATCACTAAAAATTACGATTCCCGATGCACCACACTGTTCTGCATATTCAACCTAACAAAAAAATACATAGTTTAACGGTCACCCAAATTCTTGATTTTGTTAGAATTGTTTTGAATAAGTTATTAAATATGTAGTAATTGAATGTCCAAAAACAATTCTGTTTGTTTCACACACTGTCGATATTGATTGGATTTATCTAATCATGTTATTGAAAGTTTTTCAATGTTTCTCATGTAAATTTTACCAGTTAAATTCGTTATTCGAATTTGTCTTTTTAAATAGCTAATTAATTTAAATAATTTTTTCGTAATGAGTTTTCTATTACCGTAGCAAACATTTTGCCTGAATACAGCATACCATTATAACGTGGAAAATTTATTCAGTGTTACTGAGACAATGTTCCTTATTGACTGAATGACTTCTGATATTTATATAATGATAGATACTTTTTAAAATAATTCTCATTAATTTCAAAAAATACAAATGCTATGTTCTGATAAACAAAAAATTAAACTTAATTTATAAAAAACCATCACCTTGTTTCCTCTGAATATCTTTCCATATCGAGCAAACACAATTTTGCCAGTGCAGTTAAAACCCAACTTTTCAAAATCTTCAAGCCTCCCATAGTTTACATACAAAGGTTCACCCTTAATGAGAAAATTGTTTATTATGCAAGCAAAACAATGTCTATGTTTTTGTGTTTTGGCATAACTGGACCACAATGGAAATACTGTTGTGACAGACAATTTTTGTTCCTATCCTTGTATGTAAATGGAATTAAATTGTTGGAGATAAAAACAATGACAATATCATAAATGGTGTACACTAGAGGTATCTTCATAAAAGAGATCTTGAATACCAACAATATCTTAATGACAATCTTTAAATCATTAAAAAATAAGCTTGTTTTAATTACAGGAGACTTTAATTATAACTTATTGAAAATTCACTAGAATGTTAAAAATTTTTATCTCCCTCATATAGTATACCTTACTTATAGATAACATTTTTATAAACAATCCTGAAATTAATATAATAAGTGGGTGTTTTTCCTTTACAACTGTAGTGAATTGCCGATCTACACAAGATAAAAGTGCGTTTGTGTAACTGTGTATAATATATTACAGTAGTTGTTGACCTATTAAGTCATTTCAAAAAGATAAAATAGCCTTTCAAATATCAGTTTAAATACCTTTTACAATAACCTTCTAGAAAATACT
>JAUZNK010067569.1:0-14315 GCA_035046665.1 Euphysa ruthae
TTACTTACTTACTTACTTACTTACTTACTTACTTACTTACTTACTTACTTACTTACTTACTTACTTACTTACTTAGTGCTGTCTCAGTTTCTGCTCCCATAATTTTAATAACTGTGAACAAATGCGATTAAAGCTGTTTTAGTATTAACTTATTCAATATCGGTCTTGCCTTATATAAGATCCCAAGGTTATTTGAAATTGTGGACGATACTTCTGATATTTGAGCTTTCCAATTAATGTTTTCGTCCTTTAATATACCAAGAATCTTTGTTACGAAATCTCTTTTAATAATTACGTTTTCTAAGGTTAAAATCGGTAAATCATTTCTGATGAAATTGTTATTTTTGTTATGATAAAAATAAACAAACTTTGTTTTTTTGGCGTTTACAGATAGTTTATTCGGCTTAACTCAAGTTCAAATAATATCCAGCATTCATTTTTGTAAATAAATCATGTAATTTTTTTCTTCAGATATCAATATATAATGGTTTGCAAAAACAACGCAAGCTTGTTGGTAAGCCAAAGTTAAAAATGGTATATGGTAATTGATGATAGAAGAAAACTGTAACAGAATTCAACAAACAACATATTTTGTTCTTCTACCAGTTATTAATATTCAGTAAAACTGTAGCTAAATAGAAATAAATTTTCTTTCGTTTGATTTTGATTTATTGAAAGAATAGTTTATACAAAAAAAAAAAAAAAAAAAATGATTTTACGATAAATCGCATACATAGCGAATTTTTTTTTAATTTAAAACGAATTTAGTTTTAACTTGCAGTATCCAACACCCGTCTTTGTAAAGACACGAAATTAAATATTAAAACAATTTGATGTTTACATTCGAATGGAATGTTAATGATTCTTTGCGTTTAAACGTTTAAACGTTTAAATAAGGTTCTCTTTGGACAGTATTGAAATCAACTTTGGTTTAATTTTGATTTGGTAACTAACAACAAAGATATGTCTCGATTGAATTTTTCTCTACTGTTCAAATATTGTGAATAAAGAAATTTTGAAGTGTGACGATACCGTCTGGATTTAATTATTCTCTAATGTTCAAATATTATAAATAAAGAAACTGGAAGGCGAGAAGAAATATGAAAAAAATAGTCTAGAATTTTGGCCCGAATTCCGGTTCAAAATTTTGTTGATTCAGAAAAAAAACTTTCCTTACTATAGAGAAATTTTTATGTTGTTACCAAATGAGCTCCAGATGCAAAGCTCGCTACGCTTGCTTTTTTGCTTTGGCAAAAAAGAAATTTTTGTCTTCAGCAAACATTATTACCGATAATTTAGTAAATGCCGGATGTAAATCATTTGCATAGTTTAAAATAGGAAAGGACCTAATATGGTTGCTTGAAGAACCCCACATATGATATCACAAAACTCAGTAAAATTGTGTCAAAACAGATGAAGTACGGAACAGCGATTTCTTTAAATACCTTAGCCGACTCTTCTTCATTATATAAATGTTTCGGATTTGCAATGAAAACAGCTTTAGAAAATTTACTTTAGGAATACTTTTTGTTGTACTACTCGTTAATAACTTGCCATCTAAAATGAACGTTGCTGTGATTATGCTCTTGTCTGCTACGCCATTTATTAGTACAATACTAGATGGTTTTTTTTGTCAATGTTGTTTTTCCACACGGGGTTTGATCAAGGTTCAATTCCATAGATTCTGGAATTTTGTGGCTTTCAACCAATTGAACTATATCATCATGAATAAACAAAAATTCGTTCTCTTTCTTAGAATTTATACCTTTCCTGTAGTTCTAAATCTTCGATCCCATTAATCGAAAAAGACTATTTGGCCATGGTGTGCTTGGATTTAGGTGATTTAAGCTCTCATTCTTGCTGCTTTCCAACAACCATTTGCAGTTGCAATAGCTATATTTGTATTGATCAAAGCTCCAAAGCTTCTAGCTAATGTCAAAAACTTCTGCCAAAACTGTCAAAATCTACATCTCCTAGCAATAAAGGTCGTCCTCGCTGTTTAGTTCGTTTTTTGAAAACGTTCTATCGAATCAGCCTTCGATTGAATATGGTATTTTGATTTGAACGTATGGACGGCATTTTTTTTAAGGTTTTTGGAGTTAAAATGTCTTATAGCAGCACTGTTGCCTTTTCAGCGGCGTATTTCCTTTTTTCTTAACATTCTCCACCTGTAAACTTTTGATAGATTTTTTTAGACTTTTTTTTTGTGAATTCTCAAGCGAAATTTCTTCTGTTACGGCAACCAAGTCACGTCCTGTTTCAATTAATCTTCATTATATTGTCACAACAACTATAATTCAGAAATCCCAACCAGAAAATATTAGTTTTCCTTGTATATAGTAAAACATATAAAATGTTCATGTCATCCTTTTGCGTTAGATAATTAGCTTTCTTATATAATTTTAACAAAAATGATGAAAAAAAACAAAATATACTTTTTGAAAAGATATACCATTTCGGGTATACGAAGTGTCGTTGTTTTCAGCTGAAGAGCTTGTTCTTTTTGAATCTTCTCCTCCTGCCATTCTTGTTCTTTTTGGCTAATTGCCTTAAAACAGATATTTTATTTCGTCAGATGTTTACATTTCAGTTATTGTGTGAATTTATTTTAAAGAAATTCATTTTATAAGTGCTGTGAGAGGATATCATTACTATACAAGATAATGGCAGCCAAAAATCTAAGAAATGCTTAATTATGCTCTTGAAAATAATAGCGTCTTTGATCTTTATGCAGTTAAGACAACAAGATAAAATGAAATGGGTAGACATCTTCCTATGGAAGTGTCAAGAGTTACAATGTTTTTATTAGATCGTGGTGATGTTGTTACTAAAGCGTTACTTATAGAAGTGGTTTCAAGGTGGTTTCGTGTGTAATAGTAGCGAAAATAATTGGTTATTCAACAAGAAACCAAGTATTTTTACGAAAGTACGAAAATCTCCTTCGTAATATGTATACTGGACCTAACATAGAAGAAACCATGGGTTCTATGTTCCTGTTGTTCATGATATTATTTCGCCGGCAGTAATGAAAAGTAATTAAAATAGTGTTCAAAAAAGAGACACGCAAATGAAATACCGAAGAGTGGTGATATGACTGACATACATAAGAAAAGAAATTTAAAACTAAAACTAAAAAAGATAATAAAAAGTGTCAAAAATAATGTCATTGTTTTTAAACTAAACAAAGAAAGTAGATAAAAAATGCAAGAAATTTATCGTGTTTTTTAATTTCGTGAAATTGATTCTTGAAATTTTTTGCATGTATTTAATTTCGCGATTTTAATCCAATGAAATTTTTCGTGAGCACTTAATCTCGAAAATTTCAACACACGAAACTTAGTACGTTTAAGGTGGAAAACTGCTTTAAGAAAGCAGTTTTCCACTCTGGAACAAGCAGTTGATGATCTTGATGATAGATTTAAATATATTGTAATTGAAGAGCTGGGTAAACTACAGCGTTGTATTTATCTTCACCAAGAAGCTCCATATTTTGTACCAACTGATATGAACGCAACATCAACTTTAGTGGCCGACAATCACGTGTGTAAATTCGGAGATAATGTAACTGATTAAAACATTGTCAATGAAATCTTGCACCCATATTGACGAAAATAACATCGAACAGGATGTCGATTAAGAAGAAGCATTGGATGATTTTATCGATCTCCCGTCAGCTGCAGCCGTCAATGAGGCCCTGCAAGTTCTGGAGAAATTAATTCTGTTCTCAAGTGTGATGATGCCATGATGAAGCATATCCACGAAATTACCAAGTCTGACAGTAAAAACATACTCGCAAATAAGAGGTAATCTACAATACTTGATTACTTCAAGGGTTACGTAGTAAATACTTCATTCTAAAAAAAAAAATCAACCTGTCATGTTGATAATCATTGTTACACCTCAACTTCAATTGCTTAGTAAAATGCAATTTATTAAGGAATACCTTGATATTAATTTATAAATTTCAGAAATGAGATTTCACGAGGCACACAAAGTTAAAGTTGTGGTCTGAAATTTCTTCGTGTAAATAAATGTTGTTTGTCTGATATGTTGTCATTTCAAAATAGACTTTTCAACATGAAGTTACTTATTAACTTGTACAATAATCTATAGAAAGGAACTGGCCTTGCGGCTTATTTTTTGGAGTTTTGATTTCTAGCGTATTGGCCACGTTTAAAACAAAATAAAATAAAAACCAGAAAATATGTTTGTTCTTTAGTCACGTGAGCAGTTTTCCGCGCGATGTCTTGTTAATGCGCTTTCGTTTCAATAGAAACCAACAATAGCCCGTCAGACCAGGGTTCCTTTCCTGTTTCTATGTTTATTTGAATTATTCATTGCAAAAACATGCCCAAGAATCTTTTGAAGTTTTCGATTATCTTAATTGAGTTTTAATATACTGATTGAGCTATGTTTGGGCCAATTACCAATTATTTTCACATTTTTTTGCATGTACCTCAAAAATTTGAGATCCCAAAGGCCTTACCAAAATTTTCTGAAAGTTTAATTTTGTTCTACGAAATGTAGAACAACCTCATTTTCCATGCATTTGAAGTCATGGATAACTTTTGTTAAAAAAAGGGCGTGTGGCGGGAATAAAAACAAAATGAGCGCGCAATTTTGAATATATGGCAGGATTAAAGTAAACAACTAATAGTTTCTTCTGTACTGTGGCCCATGTGAGATATACAAAACTTTTTTTTTCTAACCGCGTTTTATTTTAAAACTTGTTTATATGTTTCGAACCTGTCTATTCGCATCTTAACAACTAGCTAACTACGTTAGGTAGATTTTATTGCTTGGTCATAATTTTTATTATGTACCTAAAAAGTAAGTATAGTTAAGTTACAAAGTAACATATGCTATGAAAGTTAACAGATAATAGACAACAAAAAATAACAATAAAGATGAAGGTAAAAAACAAATGGCGGCAAGGATAAGCACAAAAATTGTCTGTCACAACGATATTTCCATTGTGTCCCCGTTTATATAACATCGCATACACAAAACCATAGAGCTAGAGAAGAGAGATTGATTCTTCCCCAAAACGTAATTGTAAGTTTTTTTACAGAATTATAGTCTATATTTTTCTTAGGTCCTGGGACTATATCGAGAGAGCTAAAAAATGTTTCATTGATATCTTATATTTATAAAAAGTGATAGTTTGTGATTGATTTTATTTCAAAGCCTGTTCTAAGGGACTTTATGACAAAATTTTTTCCCATGGTAGATCTTCTCAAGGGTGTATTTAGCCGTAATGGCTGTTACTTAGAGGGAATCTATTTTCAGAAATTTTAAAGATTTAATACATGCACATGATGTAAGTAGTTTAGGTTGAAATGAGAGCTCTAATTACACTAGAACCAAACCTATGGGAACCTTCTGTTATATATCAGCTTGGAAGCTGTTTGTCGGCCCCATGTTAAAAATTATTTTGTTGTGCACAATACAACTTTTGTCAATAATTAACATTTCATAAAGATCAAGAGCAAAGTTTCTGTAGATTTTTCTTAGTCCCCTCTTATGAAATGATTCTATAAAATGATTTTCATTTTTGTAACATATTATCCATATCAGAGGACAATAAGAAAAGTATGATCGAACATGGGCGTAAACTGGCAACCTTGCTCGAGATATCGATAAAAAGTTTTTAAGACAAATAATGGCACACAATTTGTGATTTGCCTTTTTATAAAATTCGTTTTTTTCAGCAATATTTTTACTGCAAATAACTGTAAAATTTTTTTTCAGAATGTTATCTCCAAGAAACATCAGTTGGAATTTTGAAGGCTTAACGACAAGGGAGTTTATAGAAAATCATATGCATGTACGCGGATTAATTCAACTTTTAGTTTGCTAATAACTAATAACTAACAAAGGTATCGCAGGTATATATAGTGTTATCAGCAAAATTACATACTTCAGTCTCTTGAAGAAAAAAGAAAAAATCATTTATAAAGATATTATTTAAAATTGGACTTAAGATTGACCCTTGAGGAACTCCACAAGGTACCTCAAGCTTCTCTGTTTAAGTCCTTTCAGATATCTCTTCATCAAAAGTAAACTCAAGCTTGGCTAGCAAGAGATCATATTTGATACAATCATGTGTTTTAGATATGTCAGAACTGTACTTATTAGCCTTTTGCTATCAAAGTGTCATTGGCACTTTTGCAAAAGATTTATCATTGCAGTTTGCGTAGATGAACCTTCAAATAAATAGTTATAAGGAGATGTTTCTTATTTTTAGGATGGTTAATATATTTCGGATAAAAATTATTACCAACGTTTACACATAATAAATTAGTATGCCAATATGATATATTTATTACGCTTAGAATGTTTTTAGAATAAATATTTAATATTTCAGCTAAAGGTTGCTCATCAGTAATTAATATGCCATTGTTAACAAGAAAAAATTTTTCGTCTAGTAAATTAAATTTTTTTGAAAGATTTGGTTTACTTGCTTTCCACTATCACTACTAATGTCAACAGAAGAGAAGAATTTTTTCTTTACTCGTCTAATGAGTCCACAAACACAGTTTTCTGCTTTTTAAAAATAATTAAATCAGTTTCCAGTCCAGAATTATTAATGTTTTAAGATATGAACATTTCCAGATTTCTTTGCAAATGGTTCTAGTTAAAAATAGCGTATCATTAGTATTTCCTTTAAGAGGAGCATGATTATTTAAAACATGTAATAAGCTAGGTTAGAAAGAATTTTATTCATAAGAGCTAGAACATGACTTGAGGCTGCAACAAACTTCATTTTAAAATATTTTGTTTTTAAAGTTTTTATAATTTCTATAAAATATCTTTTTATGAGAAATCTTATAAAATGAAGACTTACCATTGAATAGATTAAGGCATGGCAATTATTTAGACCAGTTTCAAAAGTATTAGTGAACTGGAAACATGCTTTTTTATTGGTCAAAATTTGATCTAAGCACTTACCAGAGCACGAATTGAAACACGTTGGTTTTTTTATAATGCTCACTAAACAGTGATCTTTCATAAACTCTTTCATGGGAGATTTATCTTGTTCTAAGTTCATGTTTCACCAATAATTATATAACAATCATATTTTTGCACATAAAAATCAATAGCTGAAGATAAATTTGAATAAAAAGATAATTCATTTCTTTTATCAGGATTTTAAACAGCAATGATCAACTATTTTCAGTTTTTTAAAATGATTTCGAAAGTGATAGCCAAGTAGTTTTGAAGTAATATCATGTAAAGTATAAGCTAATAAGCCACCACTATTTCTAGACCTAGTGAAGTGATAAGGTTTTTCTAGAGGTGTTTAGAAGAATTTGATAAGAATTTGGTATGGAAGCTATGATCCAACTTAGTTTCTGCAATTATTAAAATTCCTATTGAGTCTTTTAAAATATCAGAGAGCATGGAAAATTTATTTCTGATAGAATTTGTCTTAAGATAAGAAGACAGGATTTGACAAATATTTAGAGAGATCAAGATTTAAAATATTTGTTTTAGTGATTGGAATGGAATTAAAAGAAGGTTCTTTGTAAATAGGAGATAGTCAGTGATCAAATTTATTTAAGGTATTTATTAAATTTCTTACAAAAGAAAAAATTCCACTACCTGTTAAATGAATACCATCCTTCCAGAGCTGGTTTTTTGAATATTTGAATTATGAAGTAAATGGAAGTCATTTTCGATGCACAGTTCTTGGATTAAACGAATAATTTTAGATCACTGCTCATCTAATTCATTAAATGCACGAGTGATTATAGAAGAAATTACGATTATTTTACAATTCTATTGATGACATTTTAAGCTAATACCACATAATTCAGTAACGATTTCTTGATCTGTAAGTTACTACACTATATCGAAATGTATATCTATTGGATATATATCAAGGATAGCATGTTAATAATTCATATTCCTACTAAAAAGTAGGAAAAATACTAAACAGAAGTAAACAGACAAAAATTATCTTCCCTTATCAGATTTTGACTTGAGGAGAAGAAGCAATATTTAAAAGAAAAAAAATATATTTTTTGCTCGATTTAGAAAAAAAAAATTGGCAATTAAAATTTTTTTTAATGTGCTTGTTAACAACTTGTTTTAAGTTGAAATAAGGTAAATATAATAATAAATATAACTCATTTTCTGCTAGCCACACTTCTGAGAAAGGTTATTTTATATGTTCAGGTTTTAATTGTCAAATTCATCTGCTTTTCTGACATCAAATGATTTAAATAAAAGTGTTTTTTTTAGTCATTTTCTTCTTGTTCTGAAGTCAAAATATATAATAAATATTCTATTTTCAACACACAGAGAAAAAAAAAGCTTTATTATTTTGTTTTTATATACAAAAGTTTGAAATCTGAAAAAGTATTTAATAGTTTACTAATTAATTGTGGGTGGTCAACCTTCTGGTTTAAAGAAATGAAAAATACCTTTAAAATTATATTTGATAATTGTTTGACTGAATCTATGCCTCAAATTTCCTTTGAGAGTTTTGCCTTAAGCTTTCATAATTTCTAAAATGCTCTTAACTGTTCATAAGTCTTTCAAAAGTCAGTCCAAAAAATTTTCATTTTCAGGTATAGCCCAGCATATTCCAACTAATAACATATTGCATCAAAACTGAATAGAGAATAAGAGTATAAAAAAAATTAACTTATTTAGAATGTATATATATATATATGTTCATGAAAAAAACTATATCACTTGTATCAAGAATTTCGAACAAATTTTTTATTTATATAAGCTTTCAAAATGGCTGATATTTAAAAATAGAAATCACTTTAATCATTCGGGTTGAAATTTGATAAACAAGCCAAGTGGCACTCAGATGATTCTTCAGTTTTTTTCATGGTTTATTGTTTGTTTGTCTTCATTCAAAATAAGTTTCAGCTTCCTACGAAAACTGCACTATACTTAGAGTGTGAATCCCAGAGAAATATTTGAAATCATAAGACAATCTTTTATATTACTGAGGTAAGAAATGATTAAGTTAATTATTCTTTTTTTTTTTAGTGTATAATTTAAAATGTCTTGGGATACAAGTGCATGCTTTAAGTCTCTATGTTCGGCATACAGTGAATTCGTACAGAATCCATGTGATCAAAACACACAGGATCTTCAAAGACAAATTGATGTGAGTATTTTTATATTAAAAGCTATTCAAATATAAGGTGATTACCGATAAGATATGAATATCAAATTTTTTTTAATTCAAAAAATAACATTTGAATAAAAATTTTTAAGAAAATGACAGCGTCTTTAAAACAAAAATTTTCCAACGTATTTTAATGTATTCACTACATTATTTGGTTTACAGGGCCCAAATACACTAAAAGCAACATTTTTGTTTGAAGCTGTATAGAGGTATGTTTTGCACCCTGAGAAATGTGTCAAAATATCTATTAATTGCTAGAAATTTTGTTTCAAATTGTTGAAGTTTTGTTTGGTGTTATAAATCTTATCTTGCTGTATATTTGCTGTCTAAAAACTTTTACCGGGCTCTGAGCCTAGTCTTAGAATAGGTCATTTTTTTCCAAAAAGAACATCTTTATTTTTCTTGGAAATTAAGCTCTTTTTATAACCGTTATTTTTTTTTAAAGAGAAACTTATTGCCTATTTATTTTCTGGGAGTTATTAGTCACTTAAACACTTGTTTTTTTTTTTTTTTTTTTTTGGTGAATTTATTTTTCTTTTGTACAATAGTCTTTTTATAAAAGTTCAGTTTAAATTTCTAAATTAATAAACAGTTTATTGTAATGTTGATAATTTTAAAATAAATTTCTTTGCAGTGATTGAGCTCTAAGTACACAAGAACCAAGCCTGTGGCTCCTTCTATAAAATAGATTTCTTTGCAGTGATTGAGCTCTAAGTACACAAGAACCAAGCCTGTGGCTCCTTCTATAAAATTAACATAAAGTTTTTAAAAATGCAAATACATTGGAATACTAACTAATTAGGGTGGTAACCCTATAACTAAGGTTCCTTTGGTCTTACTTGCTCTTTGCTTTTTACATTGTGATGTAAAACATATTTCAGTTTACAGGAATGAAATAATATACTAATAAACTTTCAGATATTCTTAAAAATTTTAGCAACTTTTCCAAAGAAAAAGGTTTTTCGAGGCAATAAATGTGATAATAAACCTATAGTCAAAATGACTACAATCCATTAGCCAAACCGTCTACCTGTTTACTTCCAAAATTTGATGCCCGTTCGAGATGTATACAAGAACAGTTATTCATAATAAAGGGTCACTAGTGTGCGTTGCTCTGTCATTAGAACCAACACGGTCTAAAAATTGGCCTAAAAATGGATAAAATGATTTTTTATTTGTATACAATATGGTAAACTAGTTGCATAAGGTACTCTTTTAGCAATTTTCAAAAAAATGCAAAAATTGAAAAAATTCGCTTTATTATTATTATTTATGAGTATTTCAACAGGATATTTACACTTCAGTCGTTTATAATAACAACTGCTGCCAATGTGTGTCCTGCACATTTAGTTAAAATTTATAAAATGGTATTTAAAATAGTTTAAAATATTTCAGTGAAATAACATGTTACAAAAATATAAAATTAAATTTTAATTTCGTTTTTGATATCTTTTAAATTCTCAATTTGTCTTATTTGAAGTGGAAGCTGATTGTATAGTTTTCCACCCATAAAGTGAAAAGCTTTTCTTCCAAATTCTAGTGTAATTTTTGGTAGTTTGACTGAGCTTGCATTGTTTCTAGTGTTGATGTTGTGGCTTTGTGGCTTTGTGGCTGATGTTTTTGACACACCTTGTGTTGACAACAGCATACATAACTCTAAATATTTTTATTGCAGGTTTTTCAATAATGCTTGATCTCATTTTTTCAAGAAGTCTAAGTCTGTTACAAGCTTTTTTATGACTTGTTAAAAAAATTGTTCAGGTGTAGTGGTTGATCCAGGGTACAACCATTGTACTTTTATTTATTGGTTGAGACAATTTGTTGATTAGAGTATGACAATGTGAGGGATTTTTTGACAGTCGATAATTGTTTTTCCCAAAAAGCATTTACCTTTTTTCACGTTCAAAATTAGATCGTTATCGTAAAATTATTTGCAAATAGTGTTTATCTCATTATGCAAGGTGTTTTCTGTTAAAGCAAAGGTCGAACTGGAGAAATATATTACAGTGTCACCAGTGTATTTTATAACACTTGCTTTTTCCAAACAATTAAGGTAATCAAAATATACTAAAAAGAGAAGTGGTCCAAGAATTCCACCTTGAGGAGCACCGGATGTCATTTTGAATTCCTTTTTCTGTTTTTTCTCTAATTCTACTTTTTGGTTTCTACTGAAAGGATAGTCATTGAACCAACTCAGTTCGTGATCAGTGACGCCGTATGATGGTAGTTGTTTACCTAAGAGTATACTACTGTGTAAAATCGTATTGAATGCTTTTTTTAAGTCTAAAAAAATAGCCCTGGCAACTTTACTACTGTCTATTTTTTTATGTATGCTGCCTAGTCATAAAGTAGTTTGGTTGATCTGTTATAGGGCTACCACCTTAAATTATCAATTATAATTCCTTATTTACAAATAATATTTTCTGAAAAAAAATTCTTAAATTTACTTAAGTTTCATCGCATTGCATGATTTCTAAATATGATCAGCATACATATATTTTTTCAGTGCCCTAACCAATTCCACATATGCTTTAAGTATACTTGTTTTATGCTGGAGATATGCTCTAAAGTATATTGAAATGATTTAAAAAGTATACTATAAGTATACTTTGTATATACTTCACAAGCATACTTCCAATAGCATTCATTTTGGACACCAAGAGTATACTTAAAGTATATTGTATAATAATCACTAATAGTTTAAAATGAATCAACAGTATACTTTAAGAATGATCAACAATATTAAAAAAGTAACCACCTCAGTTATGCTAAAAGTATACTTCATACTATATTTTCAAATTTAAAAGTCAAAATATATAAATTCACATTCCTGTGAAACTAAAACTTTATATTTTTACAATGATGCAGATTTCTTGTTGCGAACCTGCAATGACGTAAGCTTGTTTCCAAGAGCAACGTTTAGATTTGCCTTGCTTTCATTTGCAAATTTAAGACAATGAGCTAAAAACAAAGACAAAGATTCATAATCTTATTTTCTTATTTTTTTTTTTTCCTTTGATTTGTTTTGAAGTTGTTTAAACTGTAGACTTTTCATTTGATTATTAATTGATTCACTGCCAAATCTTGTTTTCCTTGTGTAAAACTTAGTTACAAACATATACCATTTAAGCCTACTAACCCTAACCTGTCAAAAGAGCATTATATGACTGGTCTCAACAATCTGTGGTTGTCCCTAATATTATGGTAGACAGTCATTTGAGCCAGTGTTAATTCCTGCCTGGGCATACTGTGCTTTCACTCATAAGGATTCTATTTTGAAGTCATTAAAACAAGGTCATATTGGGATATGACCCTATCTTGATATGGCTGTCCATAAAGACCTAGAAATAAGATAATGGGGATAAAAAACATTTTTACCTCATATAGGTCAAGTGTAATGCTTTTACTTGAAGATATAGCTAGTCAAGAGCCATCAAATATGAGAATATTATCAGTTGCATTCCTTTCATATATCAAAATATCTGGATGGTATTGTATGGTGGTATCTACAGTTTCATCCTCTTCAACATCACTCATTTGATTTTAAGAGCTAATTCATTCGAAGAAAAAAAATTACTTAATGCTGGGACACCAGTCCAAATTTTAATAAGCCAAAGAAATAAGAACTTGGTTCATGACAAATTTGTTTTGCGTAGAAATTCTCGCAATAAAATATGACTAATTTTCTTTAAGGATAGTGTTTGGACTGCAAACATGTCTCAGATAAAAAAAAAAAAAAAAACACCATACAATGAAAAAATATTTAAGGGGAAAAAATTATGACCGTTATGACCGTTATTTTGCTTTTTAAGGCAAGAAGTCCCCCGAGATTTATCTTTTTTCGTGTTTTTTTGCAGCTACATCATCACTATGTGTGCCTTTACCAAACTTTGCCTCATATTATTTTTTTTTTTACTATTTATTTTTAAACTGTACATATTTAAATATTTTTATTTAAAAAATCTTGTAGCACATATACGACTGTTTAAATATAAATATCTCGTGAGAAAGGACACTTAAAAAAAATGAGGCGACTTTCTGGTTACAAGATCATGCTAACTATTATTAAAAAAAAAGATCATCACATTGAATCTAAACCCAGGGTTCTGAGATATCGTAGATTTGAGTTTATGAAGTGTTCATTCAAAATAGATGAGATTAGCGTTTAACATATTATACACAACATAATTGACTAATATGCAAAACATTATTGAAGTTAGTATTTTATTAATCTCCCTGTTACAAATCTATTTATATTAGTTAGTGGATAATTTTGTTTTTTATACAAGAGGTAAAATTTTTTGTAATGCACAACACGAGACGTGTCCAAAAAAAAAACTATATTTTAACATAATAAAGTTACAACAAATTTTATGGTTCGATAATTCTATTGTTCGAAAATTCTTTTTTCAAATATTTCAGAGATTATTTTATTATAAATTGATATGTGTGATAATACTCTTCTTCCTATTAATAACTTAACAGAACATTTTTTTTACATTTGTGGTTTAACTGTGATTTGTCATAACTTTGGATATTCAGGATAAATATGCGCAATATTCTTTAAGTAAAATAAACACGCTTTTATCCTACCACTAATAGTGCAGTGAACAACAAAATATGCATCTCAATATAATTAAATAATAAAAACTTATAATCAACAAATAAAAATTTAAAGTATTTTAGTCAAATTAAAATGCTGACTAGTAATGTTTTTTTGGTGTCAAAAAAAATCTTTTTTAACTTATTGAACAACATTATCATGTTTTCATATAAGTTAGACAGGCAAAAGAAATATAATAGACTACAATAAAATTTAAATAAACCTGTGGGCGAGAGCTATTTATTCAATGATATTAAGTTTATTAAATATATTTAAAATTTTACTATATATTGCTTAAGTTTAACAAAATAATATTATCGTCTTTTTAATAAATTTACCTACCTAAAAACAAAAAAATTTGTTTATATACTTACAGTCCAGGTGTTTAAAACCTACAAGAGACGTTTTTATTTTACTTTAACAAGTATGTTACTTATGGCCAAAGAAAACCTATGAGAAAAATTTTCAGAAGTTAAGTTATTTATATCGGTCATATTGGGCAATATTCTTATAAATATGCATTTGTCTGCGTTGAAATTAGTCTAAGTATTGTTACTA
>JAUZNK010067591.1:0-30873 GCA_035046665.1 Euphysa ruthae
TATATTTATTTTATATTTTATTGTTTATATATATATCCTTTTTTTTCAGATTCTTGTAAATTCTTAAAGGAATGTAATATATATCGGTCGCATTTTATTTTCTAGGTGAAGGGACAATGACGAAAGAGGAGTTTCAGAAAATGAAGCAAGAATTAGAAGCGTGAGTACAGAAAATATTTTTGATATCGAAAAATATTTACAGTTTGTAGTTTTAAATAGTAATAAATAAATTAAATATTTATATTAAAAAGTATTAGGATGCTTCTCGATTTTCCTATTTATTTCCTATTAAATATTCTTAAAAATTTTAGCTGTCTCACTTTTTACACAGGGTGAATGGTTTCAGATTAAATAGTTCACCAAGTCCATGTCTCCAAATCACTTTTTTTTATTGCGGCTGATTAATTTTTTTGAAAAATAACTTTTTTTTCTTATAATTATTTGAATATCTCTCTTAAATGTGAATTTAATGACCTTCAGGTATTATTCTTAACAAAACTAATAATTCCCCACGTTTACGTCAAGTCTATATGGTTTTTTGTAGTCTCCTATAATGTGTTTTTGCTGTTTGGGATATATCTATAAGGATATGAGTGTTTTTGTGAGAAATTGTGCCATTAGCAGTTCAGTGAATGACGAAAGTGTCATTCAGTTGCTTTTTAAATTCGTATTCGATGTAATGATCTAGAGAATTTTGTTTGTGTTAATTCTTATAAAATTTTGTGTTTTGCGATATCTAAAACATATTTATTAATATTTAAAACTTCTTGCTGTTACAGTAGGATAAGTATCTCAACCATTATTTTTTTTTAGTGAGATTTTTTTTAAGGTTCTGTTTAAATTATTTAGGGAATACTTGGCTACTTTCAAGAAGACTGTAGCTATGCATGAAGTTTTTCTTACTCGTCTAGCAGCTCATCCAATTCTTCGTACCGACCACAATTACCGAGTTTTCTTGGAATACAAAGAAGATGTAATGAATTTATGATTGTGGCAAATTCACATGAGTTTTTCACAAAAATTTATTTATTTATTTTCTTGCTCAAAACATGGGGAAAAAATTAGGGGTGTCAGATTTTATTTTTCAAAAATATATTAGTACTGTTTACTGTTTGTTTCGACACAAGTTAGAATACCACTAAGGATATGATTTAATTCTGATGGCTATTTCTCAAAAACTTTTGATATTTTGAAGGTATTTTTACTTCCACAGGGATAACCATTCCCTATTTTCATTGATTTTTTCACAAAAGGAAATTCTCATAAAGTAAGTTCTAATTTGGAGTATATGTAATGTTAATATGTCATAACTATTATTTGTGCTTACCAGAACATCAGATTGCAGTATATGCAATGTCAATGTGTCATACTTATCATTTTTGCATACCTGGACATAAGGCTGGTGTATTTAATGTGAATACACCTTGTCAGAGGATTTACAATGTTAACTTCTTTATTGTGCTTACCAGAACATCAAATGGGGATATCTGCAGTGTTAAGGTATCACACCTATCATTTGTGATACCAGAACAGCATATGAGCCAACTTACCTTAAAAGCTTCAGCAATGAAATATGGTAAAGGTCTTAAAGAAATACTAGCTAGGAGCCAAATTTCTGCTTGCTGATAGTAAAAATTTTCTGGCTATTACCTGCTAAATACATATTGTGGCATAAATTGATGTCTTAATTGGAATAATAAAAAACTTATAATACCCTCTTGTTGGGGTTTTTCATGTAAAGTTCAAAATATATCCTTTTGCTGCTAGAGAACTTGTTCACCCTAAAGCAAGAATTTCATTACAGAATAAATAATTTTGCGATGAATCGAAAAATATGTAAGTTAATAGGCATCATTAAAAACTTTTTTTTTTTTTTTCAAAAAACAAAGAAGCTAAACCATCTAAAGAGCTGTCTTTGCAGAAAACCAAATTGGTATTTGCCATTTTCTGTGGTTAAAAACACAATGATATAATAACATCGATAGCTATATTTTGGAATTCATAGATTTACTGTCCATTGGCTATTTGGATTTACCTATCTATAACTAAAAATATTGGGTCTCAAGATCATATAGCAAGTATCACCATTGTTAAGTTATGCTGAAACAAGAGAAGAAATGAATTTTATTAGAGAAGAGGTTTTGCTATGTTAGAGTCATTGATTATAAAAAACTTCCGATTAAAAGATTTTTCATATAAAATACCGTGAAATACTGCAATTTTTAGCCTGGAAGTTAAATAAATTGCTTTTTGCAAGTCTAAAAGCCACTACTAGGCAAGAAACTAAAGAAGATTTAATATGATTTCAAACTTATTTCATTGAAATGTTACACCGAGAGGGCGATCCTTGGATTTTAAGCCAAGACCTTGTGGTTGGGAATCAGATGTTCTACTGACTGAGCTATCCAAAGACAATTTTTATTGGCTTAAAGATATTTCTAGAGAGGAGACGGCTTTTGAAGATGTTAAATAGTAGCGCTTTTAGATTTTCATCATGGAAGCTGTTGTTACATTGTGCCAACTTAAATAGATTTTTTTATAAAATGTCTAAATCATTTAAAAGTGCACAATGTTTTTTTAAGGTGCCAAACACTCACGTAATAGATCATTCCACTTTTATTATTTGCTTTAAAGTCCAAGATAATTAAATTATATAAAACATGTTTTTTCTTCATCAAAGGGTTTAGGTTTTGTTGTATCTCTCAAAGTCATTATTATCCTCAATGTCTTATTTATCAAGATATAATCAGACTTGAATTAAAATGTTTGTTGTTATTTAAAGAAGAGTATCTTAGTTTTATATTAACTGGTTTTATTTTTTAATTAGATATGTTTACTTTTTGAATTATTTTAAACCTATTCACCTATTATAATCTTAACCAAAGTCGGTTATATTAATAGGTTTTATTTTCTAATAAATATGTTTGATTATTAAGTTATTATTATCATATTATTTATAATTCATAATTATGTATAACTTCATTTTTTTAAAATTTTTATATTTGGTTAGCATCTATTAATTAAAAAAATTTTTTGATGAAAGGTTTAGTTTTTTAAGCAATTTTTTTATCACATTTTTCATATTTAAGTATCATATTAAGTATCATATTTATTTATCATATTTAAATGCTGAATGTCTATTGAATTTATAGTCATTGTATATATCTTTATGCAGTTGGTGAATTTGTTGCCTTTTTATTTACATTAACACTCTCCCTCCTATTAATTTTTCTTCAGATTCCATTCTAATGGTGATTTTTTTATGCATTCTATATTTTCTAACAACTTTTTTTTTTTTTTATGTTATTAATTAAAAAAGAAAAAATTATAAAAATGATAATGATAAATAAATAACTTCTGTTGGCTTAAGTCGCTTGATGGTTTTAGCAAGTGGTCATGAATCAACTGGATTATCAAGGTTGTTTAATCTTGGAACTGTAAATCCTCTAAATAATGTCATAATGCCCTCTAATATCTCATGTTAATTTTCAAAAGATAACTGCATATTAAGAAAATATCTGTTTTTTAAATTTATAAACACGTATCTCTCCTTACCGCCGTATTTAACTAAAGCAGATTAATTTTTCTAAATTAAATAAATTTCTTTTTAAAAACTTTAGTTAAGCGTACGTGGTAGGAACACAAAAGATTTCTTTAAAGGAATTGCAAAAGGCATTGCAAAAGGTGTTGATGAGAAGTTATTGTTGTCTGGACAGAAGGTAAGTATAGAAACATACTCCAGTGCAGAGAGAAATTTTATAATTTTCGCACCCTAAAAATATACAGAATAATACTAAACAGATATAGACAGTGAGGCAGGACACTAAAATATAGATCTCCTAAAATATACGAAAGTATAGAGCGTCACGTGTAGAGTGTCACTTGTCTTTAAACCTAGTGTGAGATTAAGCATAATCAGCTTAAAATTGTATGAAACATAACTAAAGTTAATTATTCAGCCGGTTATTAAAGTTTTCCATGTAAAAATTGAAACCATCATTTATTTACTTTTATGAAACCTACCAGTTTTCCAAGAAATTTTTTAATTTTGTGAGAAGTAAACTAAGCTTTGCATTTGGCTGTCATGTTTCAAATTTTCACTTAAAGGACCATAATAACCATCTTTTGATGAAATGACAATTTTTTGAAAGTTCTTTGAAATTTTCTTTCCAAAATTAAAAGGCAAAGAAAGCTTCTCTTTACCTAAAGAAATTTCTCTAAAGTTTCTATTTGTGAAAGTATGGACATTCTTTAGTAAGACCGTTAAATTTTTCCTTGTGGTTAATATTTGTTAATATTATGTAATATATGTTAAATTTTTAACATTTCTCAGAACAATTTTCAATCTCTTTATAGGACGTAGATGAATATTTCGAAAGCGAAAAGAAGTTCCAAGTGGAATTTTTCAACAGGTCAGTCGATTGATCGTAAAATTCTTCCATTGAAGTTGATTGGTTAATTAGTTAATAATTGCTCGTTCATTTTAATTTTTAGTAAGTTAGTTTTTGGTAATCAGGTAATCTGAAATCACTGTAGTGATTTATGTTAGAACACTATGCTCAAAAGGGTGGGTGGTCAAAATATAAGGTTTCTTTAGAGTAGCCATTGGGCTGGTCCACTTGAACTGGAAATAAATTGAAGTGGTCAGGGGTTAGGTGAGATCTTCAGTTGTAACGCAGTCACTGAAGCCCTAGGTTAGAAATAAAAGGTGAAGATGAAAATATATGGTTTGTTTACAAAATATAATTTTCTAAGATTCTTTTTAATCGCAGATTGATCGCAGATGACACGCATTATTTGTGACACTAAAAAGATCCTTTGCCAAAGTCTTCAAAGGAAATTTAGTTTATAGATAAGTTTAAAAATTAAGACAGTTTATAATGCCGTGATATCTTGAAATACAAGTGATTACATATTTTTTCTTTTTTAGAATAAAAGACGCTGCTTTAAAATGTGATAAAATGACAAGTGTGCATAAAAAGATGGCGGACAACTTTATCAAAATTTCTACAGGTTTAGGTGAAATGGGTACATCTGAAAATTCAGACCTTCATTCGTGAGTAAAATTTATAATAAATTGAGGCTTGTTTATACTTAAATTATTTTTCATAATTTTAAAAATTTTGTTTGAAATATTTTTCATTTACATTCAACTTAAAATTTGCTTTTTATTATTTTAAAAATACCTCATTTTGTAGCAAAACAATTTTAATGTTTTAATATTTAAAAAAAAAATGCTATCTTTGGAAATCTATGACTTTTTTGAAAATTAGAGTGGAAGCAAAACCCTATATTGAATGGTGTCATACTAATAAGGTCGTTAAAAACATTAAAGTAGTTTTTTCTATCACCTAAAATTGTACCACCTAAAATTGTATGACGTAGTATTGTATGGCGTAGAATTTTTTTAGGACATTAAAATGAATTTGTTTATAATTAATGATTGTCCAAAAAGTATTTTTGTAAAATTAGCAGATAGCTGTAGCCACTTCTTTTTTTAAATATTTACTAATTCCCTAATTTATATAAGACATGATATGATGTATAAATGATTCAGTATATAACGCATTATATGATAACGCATTATATGATAGATAACACATATACATAGCACATAATATGATTTATAATGCAGAACTCAAAAAATAGCATTTTTTATGTTTTGTTTTTTTACTGACTATTTATTTCAACCAAATATATAAACAATGAAAATTTCATACTTCAGATTCTATGATAATTTGATTGAAGTTTCAATGATGGGCATTTTACCATATCTCTTTGTATTTGAAAAGAAAGAAGGAAATAAGACAAGTTTTGAACAATGACTACAATTTAAAAAATTTTTATTTTTCCTTACAGTAATTAGAGCAAAAGTTATCATTGCTTTAAATTTTTCAAAATCTTGCTTGTCACATTGTGATGTCACATTGTGATGTCACATTGTGATGTCATCAAATGTTAACTTTTTTACTTTCACTTTAATTTTCACTTTGACTTGATATTTTGACATTTGTGATGAAAGTAAGAAAAATGGTATATCTTATTTTCATAACCAAGAGTCCCATTAAAAAAATTTTTTTTTTTAGAGTATTCACTAAAACATCAGAATCATTTGAAAAACTAAGGGTATGTTCTTATTTTTTATGTAATTTATTAGTTTTACTAAATATTTTGTTTCTAAGAAATTCATTATAACAACATTTTGATATTTATTCTCAAAAATGATTAGAAATTTTTCTGAAATTCTTATGTTTGGGGACTTGACCTAATTGACCTAATTGACCTAATTAACCTAGCCCTAACCAATTTTCTTCTGAAAATATTCTTCGTTGATCGCTAGTTTATATCAAGAAAGAAGTTCCATCAAGAGTGGTAGTGATGGAATTATTGATAAATTTTTTTCTCAAATGTTGTTAGTTTTGCAAGAATTATATATTTTAAAAATAGCAATCCCTTTTGGTTTGTGTATACCAAATTTGTACTTGTTTTGAATTGACCTATTTGCATTATTTTTTTGAATATATTCCACACCACCTTCTACATATCAAATTTAGAAAATTCAGATGAAATTCAATTCAAAAATCAAAAGTAAAACATTGTGAAAAAATAAGTTTTTTGGCTAAGAGTTTTTTTTTCAAAACCATTATTTAGTATGAAGGCACGCAAAAAAGATTTTTGGTTTAAAAATTCTGTTTTTTTACCCTAATATGACCAAGTTTTTGACAGTGACGTTAATATATTATTTCTGGTTATTTTAGCACGCCAGCAGATTTTATCATTTTATCGTCTCACTTTCCAAACCTCTTTATTGTGTGCCATTATATTTTATCATGGCTCACTTCTCAAGCCTCTGAACAGAAAATAAGTTTTTCCTATATTTTTTTTGTTCAATATTTACATTGTTCAATATTTACATTGTTCAATATTTATATCGTTCAAAATTTATATTAATATGTATATTGTTCAATATTTATATTGTTCAACATTTATATTGTTCAATATCTATATTGTTCAATATTTATATTGTTCAATATTTATATTATTAAATATTTGTATTGTTAAATATTTATATTGTTAAATATTTATATTGTTAAATATTTATATTGTGCAATATTTATATGGTTAAATATTTATATTGTTCAATATTTACACTGTTCAATATTTATTTTTTTCAATATTTATATTGTTTGATATTTTTATTGTTCGATATTTAAATTGTTTGAAATTTTTTTTTTTTTTGATATTTATTTTTTTTGATATTTTTTTTTTTTTCATCTATATGTTTTGATATAAATTTATTTTGATATAAATTGCTTTCGATATATATTGTTTTGATATTTGTTTGTCCCGATAGTTATTTGTTTCTATATTTTTTTTTTTTTTCGATATATTTTTTTTTTCATTATTTATTTTATTCGATATATTTTTTTTTCGATATATTTTTTTTTTGAATATTTATTTTATTCGATACATTTTTTTTTCGATATATATTTTTTTTTTAATTTGTCTGATGGTTTTAATTTTGCAAATATTTTATACTAATAAATTTTATGGAAATTTTTTCCAAATTTTTTGGAATCATTGTTTTGGATCATCACAAGTCATTTTAATTTTGGTATATTGAATTTACTTTTCTGCTTCTTGGCTAAATAAGTGATGTTATTGATTTAACCAGTGCCATAAGAACTAGCCTAGTTAAATCTTTTGTTTTTTCTAATAATTTAATTATGTCTGGCATGAAACATTAAGTTTTGTTTATGTTTAAAACCTACTTAAAAGATCAGCTGAAACTGGAAATCTACAAAATGCATCTGTTATAGCTTTGAAGTTTAAATTTATCTCCCGTATATATCTTCATTGAAATAAAATTATGATAAGATAATAGATTTTTTTTCCCTAAATTAAGTCTAAGTCAATTTTTTTTTTTATTAACAAACAAGGGCTGCTATTATTAATAAAATTCCACTTTAAATTGATAATAGCATCTATGTTTAGAAAGCACTATATAGTGCTATGTTTTAGAATCTTCAGAAATTAAATTATTAGAGCTAATTCTTTTAAAATAATATTTATAGAGAATAAAAAATTTGGGAGAATGAATGAGTTAGTGAAAGACCAGCGAATTATATCTAAAAGTTAAAATACAATGTTATATATATATATATATTTATATATATTAATTGAATAAATAAGTGTCGCACTATGAAAGTGATTATTAAAATTTCTGTGTTTTATTTTTATTAAGAAACTTGAAGGCAGGATGGCAACAGACGAAGACTTAAAGTTAGGTGATTTATTGAAATACCACATGAGAGATACAGAAGCTGCAAAGGGGCTTCTTTATCGTCGAATGAGATGCCTAGCAAATCTCGAAACAGCAAATAAAAATCTTGATCGTGCAAGAGCTAAAAATAAAGATATAGCTGCGGTAAATGTTTGGAATGTTATTTTGTTTAAAGTTAATATTTCTGATTTCTGTAAAATAAATTCTAACTGGTTAAGTATGTGTTTCAAATATAGAAAAGAGCACAAAATTACCTGTTACTGTCAGTAGGATTAAATCTAAGTAATATTTTTTACAGAATATATTTAGATCGGGTATTATCATCATCGAAACAAAAAATTTCTGAGAATCACTTTGGGTTTCCTAAAGGTATATCAACTGCGGATGCTGTCTTTATTATTGAAAATGTCATGGAAATTCGAAGTAACAATTTTTTCTTACTTTTATCATACAAGTTTGCGTGAAGCTAACTTGCTTTAAAGAATTGGAAAAGATGACATGTCTTTAAAGGATTGGAAAAGGTGTAATGTTTTTAATAAAATTGAGGTAAACTAGTGAAAATTGATATCTGGTTATTGATTTTTTGTTTTGATGTGCATGTCTTTATTTTTAGTAGGGTAAATCTCACACTACTTGTTCTTTTATAGAAATGCTTTGAAATTTTAACTTCCAAATTTTAAAAATTTAATTAGAAAGAATACTTATAACACCGTAATTAACAGTCTTAAAGAATTGTTGTAAATCATTAATTTTAAATCTAGTATTTTTTTTTAAGGGTACTCATACATTCCTTTATGTATAAATTTCTTAAGAGTAAAGTTCTCTTAATTTAATTTAATAAAGTTCAATTTAATTTCCCTCAAATTATTATTACCAAAAATTTTAGTTATTTTTATTTTAATTACAATTTTTAAATTTTATTCATTCGATTACAAGAAAAATTATAATTGCCATATTTATCAAAAGTCATTAGTATTATCAGAAATTATTTTTATATAGTAAATATTAATTTAGGCAACGACAGCACAACAGAATGCCAGTGACAAGTTTGAATCACTATCAGAGACTGCAAAAATAGGTACGTTTATTCCTAAATATAAACTTCTAGTTTTATCAGATATTTTGAAAAGAGGATTTCTTTTTTTTTTATCTTTTTAAATATTTATTTCCAAACATCAATTGAGCTGGAAAATTGAAATGTTTGAATTTTTTGTGTGGTGACGATAACTAAAAATCCGGAAAATATGGAGGTCTAATATGGTATGGTTTAAAAATATAAGTTCATTCACTATACATCCACTTTTTTCAGTTTTTGATTCTTTGCATTTTTAAAAGACAGGATAACAATTTCAGGCAGTTATAAAATTCTATCTGAATATCGTGGTACCATGCACAAAATCGACCAAATTGTGCACATTTTGCAAAAAATCATGAAACTTGCCAGAATGAAGGTTTAGACGTTCTAAAATGATTTGAAGGTGAGTGCCTCCTCTGAAAGCGGCTTATACCCCCTGTACACCTGTACAGGCCAGAATAGAAGGGTAATAAGATCCCAATTTGTCGAAATTTGAGATAATTTTTCCTTTGTTTGTTTCTAATCACAGCTCCTATTTTGTTTGGAAATAGATTTAATTGGGTATTCTTAGTAGAAAATCATGTATAGACATGCCAACTCAAAACTATTTATCTGCTATCTGAATAAATTAAAGATGGCAGCCGTTTTGGATTGTGGGGTCTGGGTACCAAAATTCACAATTTCAGGATATGCACATATAATATATAATTTTGTTGGAATTTTTATGTTGATTTTTAATCGTATAATGTTGATGAGCCCAAAATGACCTGGTAAATGACAAAATAACATTGTGTACCTATATAAGTTGACTAAGTTTTTGTATTTTTAACCCTTATGTTAACACACATTTTCTATATGTTTGTTGACAGATGTATTATAATTTACCACATATACAGTTGCTGTGATAAGATCAGTGCACAAATACAGACCTTCCGAAAAACAAACAATCTATTAAAAGATTCGAAGGAGAAAGTTTTCAATTGGTCAAATTATTTCGTTTTCAAGGAGCTAATATTATAATCATATTGTAATTTTATTTTTAGTCCATTCATTTCTGAATTTCCTTGCTTGTTCTTTTATTTCTTTTTGTATGCACATAACTACAAGTTCACATTCATCATGGGTAGCAAATTTGTTATTGTGCATCTAGTTCGTCATTCGATGAGAGCACACTGTATTGTGAAATTGATAGGAAGAAGAATGAAAAGTTTTTGTGTATTTTCTTCTTGTAACATATAGTCAGTCTCGCACAATTCTAAATATTATGTAACATCGTTTAAACGAAATTCGGTAACTTTCTTAGATATTTGAGATATTTTCTCAAAGAAAACCAAAGAAAGTGTTGATAATCCACCTTCTTGTTCTTCAGTGAATACTAATTCGTCAAATTAAAGTGAATTTGTGGCTGAGTTAAATATATCATTTCAATTTTTTATATGATTTAAAAATTAAAAAATTGAAGAAAAATAAATATTTCAAAACAATTTTTTATACATTACATGAAAATATATTCTGAACTTTGATTTCATAAATTTTGTGTTTTTGTTTCGATTACTACTTTCAGTTAAAATCATACAGTTATGGTATTCAATACTCAGCTTTTCAACGTCAAGGTTATAGCTGATGTTTAAATTGAATTATTTCTTGTAAATTTGTAGTTAGGTTGTAAGGGTCGCTGTAAATGTAGCATGTATTTAAAAAATAATTATTTGCTATTATTTGTTGTAGAATTAAGAAGAATGTCTTATTCTCTGAATGCATTTAAAAGCAAAAATAAATCTATTTCTGAACTACCTAATAATAACAAAAAAAGATCTTTGATGGAAAACAACAGTGCTTTTTGTTGATATCACAGGAGGTTTTAGAGACCCTTGCATCGGGCCTCTTTAAATCTCAGATTGTTTTGCCATAAGGAATCAGTTAAAAATTGGCAAGCTTTTCGCGAACTTCGGAAAGAAAATACCAGTGTTTATAATTTGTTAATAAATGTCAACCTTGCCACTACTTCATTGAAGATTAATCAAAATTGTTTATTTTTTTAGTCATTCTTTTGTGTGATGCATTTGATTATAATTAAAAATTAGGCATACACCCATAATCTACATAATAATCATACACCATAAGGGCGTTGTTGAAATAATTGGTAATTGTGGTGGAAACGAGATTAAAATTCATGTTATAAACAGTCCAAAGCATGCAATGTATTTATCACCGGATTATATAGGAAAGTTTATAAGTATTATGGATCATTTTATAAAGCTTCCATTACTAGCTTCTTTACTTTTTACAATGACAAAACAAATGATATGACATCGGTTGAACAAATGGTCGTGTATGACTATTTTGAACATAACAATTAGTGAGCATTTTGTTGGAATTTATCATATAAGTAAAGTTGTTGGTGCATCCATGTGTGAAAAGAATGTGATGAGATCTCTAGAGGGTTTTTTCCAAAAAAACATGATCGAAAGGTGGTTCGGTTTGCTTGCATGGACACAAAAAACGTAAATTCTGGAGAATTGGGTGGTCTAAAACGTTTTCTTTGTCATATTATTTCGTTACTTAGTTGGGTGAGATGCGGAAATCATATGCTTGCCTTTTATTTTAAGCATCTGTTAGAGATATATCCCTGTGCTTTCAAAGTTCATGCATTTTTAGAAGCCATTTGGAAATTTTCTCCCTATATCAATGGATTTGCTAGATAATGCTGCTGATATATATGTTAAACATATCCCAGTTGCACGAAGTACCACACGCTGGACTGCTCATCAAAGAGCTTGTAAAAAGGTAGTATAAGGTCACCGTTATTTCTTTTCTTCATTGATTTTATTTTATAATGAAAGTCATGAACCAGAAGCATTAGGTCTCCTTGTGCTTTTAACCAAATTCATTTTAGTTAAAATCCTGATGCTTTTAGAAACATTTGAATGAACAGGCCTGCTTAACTTAGCTTTGCAAAATGGCGGAGGACTTTTTTTAAGCGGTATTCTTATTTATCTTGAAGCAACAAAGTTGCAGTTTCTTATGTTAAATAAAAACGACAATGGCTGACTTCAGCAAAATTTAACTCCTTGAAAGAAAGAAACAGCACAGGATGAAATTCTTTCTCTGCCCTTATCTGTTCATCTTTGTCAAACCAAATTTATTTTCGAAGATTTTGTTGGCAACACATTTATCCCCTTTGTCAAGGACTTCGTAAGAGGAATTTTCAAAGCCTTTGCTCTGCTAGAATTCTGGATTAAATTAGTAATCTTTGGTTCTCGAAAGCTCCCATTAAAATAATTATTTAATTGATTATGGTTTGTCCGAGCTAGATGATCTGATATCCCACTATGGAACAAATAAAACATGTATAAAGTGCATACGAATAATCAATCTGCTGATATTGATCCTATGAAAATCAAAACTGAATGGTCTTGCTTTAAACTACTGATTTATCATAAAAGAGAACAATACTTTCATAAAGTAGATATGCTGATTTCCGGCATAAAATCTCCTCTTAGCGAAAAAGAAATAGTTCTAATTGAAAATATAAAAAAAAAGCACTCAGCATTTACTCCTCAGCTTCTTTGGGAATTAATGTCTATGGACGTTACTGCTAAAGAATTAAAATTTTTTGCTTCTCTTCTGTTTTCTAAACATCTTTACAACAAGCGTCGTTTGCATAGAGAAACTTTTCTCTAAAAAAAATGTGTATGGATATTTAAAGATATTTGCAGGATGTGCATATTTATTTAAATTTTGCATTGTATTTCTTTAAAAAAGGAACAAATTTCCAATTTAAACAAAAGCATCATAGCAAAAATTTTCTCCCCTGCCTTAAAACAAAAGTTTTGAAATTTTATTGGAAATTTCTTTATTACTTTTTCTTCTAAATTTTGTACAAAAATTTCAGTGCTTTGTTTTTCTCAAAAAAAGTTACTTCCTGATTTTGCTGAAATTTTGGATTGCTTTTGGAAATATTATTAATAAATATTTGAATTGTTATTGAGGTCAGTCTCCAGACCTCAAAATGCGTCAACTAGTCCATTCTCAGGACGCGACACAAAGTCATTTAGGGTCTTAAAACATCGTAGAGGGCATCTTTCACCCCATATGGCCACCTGTTGAAAATTCTAGTTCCTGGGCTTGATCATAGAAGCAAGGTGATTTTAGGCCTAAAGACAAATTTTTAAAAATTTTCCTAAATATAATGGTATCTTTGGAATGATATATATATATATATTTTTAAAATTTTGCATGTAGTTAAAGGAGCACAAAGAGGATTAAAAAAGAGTTATTTTGTTTTGTTTTTGTTATAGCTTCCACATAACGAATAACTGAGTCTAAGAACAACATTTGGAAATTTTTTTTTGAGTTTGTTTGATTATTTTGATTACTTTTATTTTCTTTGAAGTTAGAGTTTTTGTGTCATGAGGAAACCTGTCAGAATATCAGTAAATTGCAAAATAATGGTGTTTTTATTCTGTTGGAATTTTTCTTCATGTTTAAAAAAATTTTCTCTTGCTGCAAATTCACTGTCTAAAAATATTTTCAAGTCCGGCATGTAGTTCGAAAAGAGGTCAGATTTTGTCAGAAGATTTTCAATTTTAAATTTCAATCTTGCCAAAATGTATAAAAAATTTCTGATAACTTTTAATTTAATTTTTCGAAACTAGTTTTTTCATGGTTAATGTAATTGCCAGCAGTCAATTATTCACTAACTAAATGCATTTTCTTTTCTTTTTTTTGTATGTGAAACGCTAATATGAACCTTTTAGAAATGACAAAACATATTTCATAAATGTTTGGGCTCGTAAAGTTATTGCTACTTCAAAATGGACAGATTTGATCACTTTCAGAATCTAGAGATGGGTTCAGACTATGATTTATCTATAATGGTGTGTATTTTCCAGCAAATGTTCATTTCAAAATAAATTGTGTTACAATTATATGAGTAATAAAATTTGGATTGGGAGAAATTAAAAATACTTTGACTGTTTTAAATTGTCTCTTATAAACAACAAACGGTTCACATTTACTGTCTCTTTGCGCCAATAACTCACAATTTATTTAAATTTTATTGTTTCATTTCAGCAGCGTATCATTTTATATTGAAGGTATGGAGTCATGTAAATTTTTATATATTTTTTTTCAGTGCTTTGTAATAAATTAGGAATTAATTTTTTATTTAGAACTGGCTGATTTAAGGAAAAAGAAAGTGTCTCATTTTAAAAAGAACTTGGTAAGAATCATTACCTTGTCTTACTATTTGTGGTCGTTTTATCGTTCTATCAATCAGTCACATACTTTATGATGAAATTTTGACCTAGAAAACTAAAACTCTAATTATAAGTTTGTATCATGACTTTTAAATTGATTTGAATATCAAAGTAGACAATGCCAGGAAAAAATGAGTTTATCCACAAATATTTATTTTTTTTTTTTTGCAGCTTTTGCAACATAACATGTAATTAACATAGTAATTGTGCTATTAGTTGAAATTTTATTAAATAATTTGAGTTTCAAGGATAAGCTGCCATTGAGGAGTTTAAGAAGTTAAAAAATTAAGAAGTTTTACCTTATTTTGATGCTGGGTCTGAGTACGGTTGTTTTATCCCTAAAAACCTAAATTTTGTCGTTTTACAAAAACTGTTTATTAATTTCTATAAGTTACGATTAAGTTGCTAGAAAGTTACGGCGTTACGATTGTGATTAAGTTACAACCATTTGCCGGAAAGTTATGACGTTACGACTACAATTAAGTTGCTGGAAAGCTACGACGTTACGATTATGATTAAGTTACGAGTAAGTTGCTGGAAAGTTACGACGATACAATTACGATTAAGTTACAACCCCTTGTTCTAAAAAATTTTTAAATTTTGTTCAAGAATTTCATGATTTTTCTTAAGATAAAATTTTTCTACTTTTTCAGATTTTCTTAAGATAAAATTTTTCTGCTTTTTCAGAATTTTTCTTAAAAAAAATCTTATTTCCGATCATTTCATCGGTTAATCAATGTTTAAGTTTTCTTTTCAGGGCAGTCTTTAAGTATCCATGTCACGTATCAGTTCAAGTTTTCAGGGCAGTCTTTAAGTGTCCATGTCACGTATCAGTTCAAGTTTTCAGGGCAGTCTTTAAGTATCCATGTCACGTATCAGTTCAAGTTTTCAGTGCAGTCCTTAAGTATCCATGTCACGTATCAGTTCAAGTTTTCAGGGTAGTCCTTAAGTATCCATGTCACTTATCAGTTCAAGTTTTCAGGGCAGTCCTTAAGTATCCATGTCACAAATCAGTTGAAGTTTCAGGGCAGTCCTTAAGTATCCATGTCACTTATCAGTTCAAGTTTTCAGGGCAGTCCTTAAGTATCCATGTCACAAATCAGTTGAAGTTTCAGGGCAGTCCTTAAGTATCCATGTCACTTATCAGTTCAAGTTTTCAGTGCAGTCCTTAAATATCCATGTCACGTATAAGTTCAAGTTTTCAGGGCAGTCCTTAAGTTTTCATGTGACGTATCAATTCAAGTTCAGGCAAAAAGTCACATTGTCAAATTTTGTCTAGGAAAATTATGAGTTAAAAATTTATTTTCTGATTATTTTTGCAATGTGAAAATTATGAGAGTTTTATTGGATTGCGCTTTAAGATCTTAAATAAGTAGAATTTGGTCTAAAATTAGAAGTTATGATTTTTAACGGGTCACGGTAGGGTGAATTTTCTTAGGTAGTCAAGTTTCCAGTTAGTCAAGTTCACAGCATACCTTGAATTTTTGCATTAAATATAATCTTGTAATAACAATACCCTCCCAGTATTTTACTTAAACCCTCATTATTAGTCAAAATATGCATGAAGCTTCGCAAGAATGCACTTTTATTTGGTTGATTATTCATATGCCATAGTTTATAGGTTTTCGTGGCAAAGCCTTTCACCATTAATAGTTACCTTTCGGGTAAAAATATATGTCAAGTTAAAGTAATATTAAATGCCTTTATTTTGCCTTATTTTTACTACTGTCCATTAATATGGATGTTTTGTAAAAAGTATAGTCTAGTTCTTATTGAAAAGGCACATAAACGTGCACTGAGAGCTGTTTATAATGACCACATATTGATTCTTTTGGAACTTTTGGAGATGGATAATAGTTGTAGTATTCAAAATAGGCATCTTCAGCTACTAAAGATCGAGGGGCATGAAACACTAAACCAGTTGAATCCAAAACTGCTTTGGGATATTTTTGATCGTAAAGTTATGCCTTATGATCCTCGAAATTTGTGTCTTGTTAAACTCCCAGTTGCTTGCACTGTTACTTATGGCACAAATTTTCAAACATTCAGGTATATGATAGAGGCTAATGACTTGAATATGACTATTTAGACAACTTCTTTTTTATAAAATTTAACAACAATTGAAAATACAAACTGTTTCATCTTATATATGAATATTTCATGTCATATCGTTCAAATGTGTGAATTTTGGTTTTTTATTATTTACATAATAATTGGAACAAGAAACCTTGCTTTTCTCCTGATTTCTCCATTCTGACATTAGGCCATTAATAATCTTAACCTTTATTGCAAAATTTAAAGTTAAAATTGAGATGCGCAATAATTTTTGGAAAAATTACACAAAATGACCAAAGTTTGTTTTTGGAGGTATTTTGGAAACGTGTATTTTGGAAGCGTGTTTAGGAAGCATTTATTTTGGAAGCATGTGTTTTGGAAGTGTGTGTTTTGGAAGCGTGTGTTTTGGAAGTGTGTTTCGGAAGCATTTATTTTGGAAGTGTGTGTTTTGGAAGCATGTGTTTTAGAAGTGTGTGTTGTGGAAGCGTGTGTTTTGGAAGTGTGTGTTTTGGAAGCGTGTGTTTTGGAAGTGTGTGTTGTCAAAGCGTGTGTTGTCAAAGCGTGTGTTTTGGGCATGAATATTGTTTTACTGGTTGGAAAATAACTGAGCACGGAATGAAACGTTTGGAACGAAAGGTTTAGAACGAAACATTTGGTATGAACAGGAGATCAAGAGTGTTCTTGTTCGTATTTCATATTCTATTTTAGATTGAACTAGCTGACTTGGAATTAAAACATGCAAAGGTGATTTGTTTTATTTATATTTATCCTACACTTTTACTTAAGAATAACGAACTTTTACATTTTCTTTCAGATTTTCTTCCAAATTAAAAAGTTTATAATCTTGCTCATTAGCTTCTTTGCTTGTTAGTAAGGCGGCATTCAATTGAATATGTAGTGCGATTTTTTGGTAGAATTTTGTATCCAAATTAACCACAAACATACGGCTTTGTTATGAAATGCTTGACTAACATGAATGCCAAATCATGCTTTATAATACATGGGTTATTTGTTAATTCCTAACTCTAACCCACCCACCATAGTGGGTAGGTTAGAGATCCTACCAAGCATGAACTATCCTATTTATGTCGGTTATCAAACTGACATTTAAGCTTTACATTGGCTATAGAATACATAAGCTGGTATCAAAATGAATGTTAAAACATTTCTCTAAAGAACATAGGAAAATGGCAGTACATTTTCCCGTAAAGAATAATTCATTCTGCATTGCTGATTTAGCATTAATGATAAACCATGTTATATATAAAATTTGAGCAATAGGCTCTAGATTTGTGCATTGCCCTTTCCAAAAGGTTTTAATACTTAAAATGAATGTCAGCCTTGCATGGATGAACAGCACCAATTCCACATTGTACTGTCCACAAGTTACATTGCTAAATATGTTTCAACAACAGTTTAAACTTGATTATTCTTCTTCTTTAGGCTCAGGTTACGTTACTGAATAACACCCTTACTGCTCTACGTGATATTTAGCTCAGCAACAAAAAATGGCTATGCTTGAAGTGGTGAAAAGTCAACGAATGGTATAAATACATATTTTGGTGAATTTTTTAGAAGTTTTTATATTAGTATTAAGTTTTTTTTTGAAAAAAAGTCAAGTAATGTGCTTGATGGTCCTTAATAAATGGTACCATATCCCTTATATCTATTTTGCATTTTGTAAACGTTTAGTTTTAAAAATTAAACTCACGTTGATGAGCAACTGATGCAATAGTTTTTCAAAAAGTAATTTTTCTGCAGCCTGAACATTGCTGACACATTACTTAGACAGCTTTCTTTTCTTTTTTTAATTATTATATTGCTGCCATTTGAGAACTTAAATTTTTCATATGTATTGTGGTGATTTTTTTTTATCATTTCATCAAACCACCTAGTTTTTGCCAATATTTTTTGTTAAGAAGGGCGCAACAGTAAAAATTGCTATTTTTTAAACAATTAAGTTAACTCTTTAAACTGATTCATAATGAGGATTCAAAACTTATTCTAGATTTGTTATTTTTATTCCTATTTTCAGCATTTTCAACAAGTAATAAAAAATGTATGAGTGCAAGTGATTCTGTGAAATACAAAATCTTACACAGAGCTAATAGTTAAGATGTTAGCATTTGTTTCAGCATTCTGTTTTTAAATGTTGTTGTAAAGTAAGACCCCCTACTCTTGAGAAAATCCCCTATTCTTGAATGAGCACTTATCTCAAATAAACTTCTGTCACAATTATGTCCCCACTCTCAAATAAGCTAAAGCTCCCATCTTGAATAAGCCTCCGTATCAGAATTTATTATATTTTCCATAATTAAGGCAAAAACGAAAGGTTTCTTGACATTTTTTTATCTCTGTATTAATTAATATATTTTATCAATCATTTTAAATCTACAAAATGTTATTATACGTGATTATTTCATTAAAGCATTATTTTTAACACATTACTCTATAAAAAAAAATTGGAGTCTCACTTGTAAGAAATGTAATTTAACTTGATTTTTGGTTTGTGTTTCCATCGCAAATGCCTAATTCAGTTTTTCAGGTTTGTTTGTATTTTATAAAAGAAATGAGACACTTGGTAATTTTTTATTTATATAAAAGAATTAAAATCTTATTTTTTTTCAACTGAAGGTGAAACTCTGGTAAATTTGGTAAATTCAAGATATAAATCAAATCAATTTTGAACGTTTTGATGGCAAGGGTTGATCGTATTTGTCTTGTATTTGTTGTTTATAATCTTTATATATAAAATGGTCTTTGAAATTAAGTTTAGCGACATAATTTACAAGATTACAGCTTAAATTACTTAAATTACTCTGTTTCTTTTTTTTTTTTTTTTTTTTTTTTTTTTTTTTTTTTGAGAATTTTCTCAAGTCTTTTGTCATTAAAAATTGAAAATATTGATATCCAATATCTAATTATAATGAAAAATAACATAAATATTAAATAATATCCATATCTGATAGAATATTGATTTCAAACTCATTTTTCATGACTAAAATATTTGTTTTTGAGGTGGAAGTGTTATTTTGTATTACAATGATGGTTTCTAGAATATAAAGGATTTTTATATTTGTTTACTTATCTTTCATACACTTTGATAAAACTCTGTATGTACCTTAGCTGGAATATTGTTTGCATGGACCTTTGCAGACACCAAATTTCTGATGTTTCATGCAGATGTTTTTTATTTGGGTGCTGAATAGCTTTTATTTAATATAACTAATATAATGTATCTTATATAATTAATATACTAAGGTAAATGAAGGATAGTGTTACTAACAGAGAACAATTGTATTGTAAAAGTCATTTATTGTCATTAAATGGAATTTTTTAGGTGTTTTGATAATGTGTTCTAAAGTTTTCTAGAATAACTGCATCAGCTTCACTGATTAGCTTGACTAAAGGTTTTTTTTTTGATTTTTCCACCGGTCAAAAAATTCTGTGTTTTGATATTTCAATGCGTAGATTCTTATTAATTTTATTGCTTTTAATGTTTTTAATTTTTCTTTGACAACTGTATGTTAATTATTTTTATTTTTAAAAAGTTCAGGGACAATGTTTTTCTGACTTACTTACTGTGAAAAAGGATTCTGAACAGTCTTTTCAAAAAATAAACAAACAATAGAATGTATGTATTTCATGTTATGGAATGGACTAGATTGGGCAGAATTTACAAAAATAAAACAACTTTCGGCCAGCAAACAATATTTAAGGATGCCTCATAATGTCTTGAGAGGTTACTTCCTGACTCCAAAATATTTTCCTTCAATGGGTTCCCCCTTACAAAATTTTCAAAAAATGATTTATTGAATCCCTTGCTATATTGTCTCTTCTTAATTTTTTATACTTTAAACAACACATAGAACATTATTGAGAATAATGGATAATATATCACATTTTGGAACAATGCCAACAGGTAAAGAAGTTTCAATGATTGTACTGCGTAATTCAAAAAATGTTGAGGTATCTTTAATGGACTACGGTGCTTCTCTCATTTCACTAAAATGTCCGTCAAGGTTAGTAAGATATTCTTAATTATCATTTGGTTGTTTTCAAAAAATTCATCATACCTGCTTAAGAGACTAATGCTATTTTAAGCTAAGTTTTTGTGTCAGTTAAAGCTAACGAGAAAGGGAAATTTTTAAATTTCGTAAAGTGTGAAAATGTGAATAAATGTCAATGAACATCTGGTATACGAGTGCTCTAGTTATTATAGAATTATATTACCACGTTTTTGTAGACACAAAATATTTTATTTGTGAATAGAATGATATTTAAAGTTTCAAAGTTATTTATAAAGTTGTATTAATCTCATTATTGCATTTTTTTTTTTTTTTTTTAGAGACGGAGAAATTGATGACATACTGTTGGGTTTTGATGATTTGAAAGGTGTTTGATTTATCTGCAAAATAATATGCTAGTGAGCAAATATTTATATTTCGAAAACAAAAAGGACATCATAACATTATGCGACTGTGCAGTAGCTTTATTGCTTTAACCCTGGTTACCCGGTTACCTTCTCTGGTTTTCTAAAATTTATTTTTGATCAAAATAATACAAAGAACTTAAAACTTTTCAAATAGCGCTGAAGTGGGATAACATAAAAATTCATTAAGGCAAAATTTTGTTTAATATTTTCTCTTCTTCATATTTTGGCTGCAAGTAAACGCTGGTACATAGACAATGTCTGGCAGGGTTTAATGAAGATTTGTTCTGAGATGAAAATATTTCAAAATGTTGGTTAGTTTCAATTGTACAAAACAATTTTTTTCAGGCTATTGTAGCAGTTTTTCACTTTATTCAAAGAGCATAGCTTGTTAGTAAATTTCCCTCTATTTCTAGAAGCAAGTTTATGTTTTGATAAGCTAATAACTTTGCAGCTGGTATATTTAAAAAAAATCTATAAGTTATAATTTTTGCTACTATGGTCTTTTTAGTGATATTTCACCTCCTATAAAGTAATTACAGCTCTTTGGATTTATTTATTTCTGAAATACTTACTCAGTAATGATTTATTTTTTTTCTTGAGAGTGTTTGTTTTTCTTATATAATGTAAAATACTTGCTTTGACACTTTTTAAATCACTATTTAAAATTTCGGATGATGTTAGGTAACCATTGCTAACCATAAAAGACACTTTTTAACCCATATGGCTTTCTGCCAGAAATTCTCATTTGGAGGCCCTGGGTGCTCTATTTAGGGTCCAAATATGAAGTTATTCTAAAAAAATATTCTACCCTATATTTTGTGAATGATCTATGAGAATCGTTATGCTATATGTTATGAGTGTTAATATTAGTAATGTTCATTTTACCTTTCAGTTTTTTTTAAAAAACCAAATAATTTATGGGTCATTATACCTTTTAAAAATTTCTTTGAAAAAACCCCAATATTTTGGTATTTTGATTATTTTTAAAGTATTTTTTACTTACAGGAATCAATTGCAAGCTGTTCTTATTTTGAATAGCTTACTATTGTTTTTGTTTACTTTTATAGGCTATCTGGAGAATCCATACTTTGGTTCAACTATTGGTCGTTTTGCTAATCGCATAGCTGAAGGTCGAATTTGTATTGATGGGGAACAGTATCAACTGGAAATTAATAATGACGGAAATCATTTACATGGTGGGAATCAAGGGTTTGATAAGGTACTTTTACATTTAAAATACAGGCTACTATGAATTTAATATGTTTTTAAAAGATAATGTTATTTTCGGATGTTTTTGGTGGAACAATCTTTTGGTGTTGTTAAGAATTTTCTTGAAATTATTTAGTGTTTTGTTTAAATTTTTGCTTTTAATATTAATTTAGAATGAAATTATTTTATTTTTATTTTGCATTTCAAAATCACAAGATCTCCTTTTTACTCTTTTCACGATTGAATTTTCTAAAGAAACCAACATGGCCACTAATGGATGGTATGCGCATGATGAAATTGCAAAGTACTTTTAAGGAAATTAATCATTCTTGGTGAAAGGGTGGCAGCTATTACGCTTTTTTTCAACCAAAGTAATTTGGTCCAAAAAGATATTTTTTTGATTTTTCAAGAAATTATGTTTAGTGGTAAAGCCAGTCTGGCATGATCTAAAGCAAATTGAGAGGGGCAAGAACTTGCTCGAGCATCTTCCATAGAAGTTACAACATTAAAGAAAAAGGAAATCTAGTAGCGTGTGGCAATGTGAGATGTTTGGGATGTTTGAGTGTAGTTCTGAGTCAATAAGACCAAGCATACTCCTATTAATGCTATAGAGTCTTGAAAGATTTTATATCTTGAAAGACTACAATGTTTTGTTGTAGGCTAAATAGGAATCTGATTCCTTAAAATACAGGAATTTTCATTTTCCATTTGTTAACAGCATTAATAATCAAGATCTTACCAATTATTACATATAATTTCAGTTGATAATTAAGGTGGTTATCTTAAACTTTTCAAGTGCAAAATACCAAATTCTAATCTAAAATAGTCTAAGTATTTGAATTTTTGGTTTGTGATCAATGAAAATTTTTTGCTTGTGTGAGAACAAAAGCCATATTTAAAATGTGGCGCATTTTCTATGTGGGAGATCATAGATTTATCATTAAAACATTTTGCTAATATTAAGTAGAACATCAATAGGCTAATACTTTGAAGAACTTGGTTAGTTAGACACAGGCTTTAGATAATTAAAGTAATTTGAGAATTTTTTTTACTTCATAGGTTATTTTTTTGTTTTGAAATATTGGTTATAAGCTTGTGTGCGAAAATTGGGTAATTATTGGCCAAAATTGTATAGATTTTTTTTTTGATGAAAAATTTGAGCAAGGGACTTTGTCTAATGCAAAATTTATGATATTTGGAATTGAAACCTTTCAACGATTTATAATAACTAGAATTTATGGATGTATCTGTGTGTGGTTTGACTAAGTTACAATGATTATTTGTTGTGTATAGAATGTAAATACATTGGTTTCTCATGTTTGACGTAAGGTTTAGGTGGCAATGTGTTGAAATGTTTATTTTTTTAAGTAGTTTGACCTCGGAGTAAATCAGTGTTGAGCGTCACATTTTAATTGTGTCTACCCCAGAAGTACTTTCATATTAATCACAGATTCAGATTTGTTTCAGTGAAGACTTGAAAGATTGATTTCTTAAGCTAAAAAGGCTCATTCTCTGTATTTTAAACTTAGCTAATCACCCGGTGGTTTTTTCAGAAATTTTCATGTTGTCCATTATGAATTTGAACAGAAAGAACCAAATTTTGTTCGCGTTCGGGACTAACATTTATGACTATAAAAATATTAAGTCTTTGTGTGTTTGTCCAGCTGGCATTTCTTTGTTATTAAGTGTGTTTTTTTAGAGAATATGGAAGTTTGAACTTGAAAAGTCAAATAAAGTAAGATTTACTTTAGTAAGTGAAGATATGGATTGCTTATACCCTGGCACTGTGGAAGCTATAACCACATACACACTGACAGATGATAATCAACTTAAGATTACATACAAAGCAACTGTAGCTGATAAGCCCACTATTGTTAACTTAACAAATCATGCTTTTATCAACTTGGCTGGAAAGGTAAAATGTTTTATCTTACATTTTTTATTTTGTTTTTATTTTTATATTTTGTTGCAATTTTGAAGACCTTTTTAGAAAAGAAACTAAATGAGATTGAACATCTCAATAAAGAAGCTTAAAAATTTAAAAAATTTAATATTATCAAGAATAATAGATTGCTTTAAAAACAACAGGACGCTCAATCTCAAAATCAAACGCAATTGTTCGAGAATGCTCTTCTCCGAAAATTTGTTACCACAAGTGGTATGAATTGCCAGATGTTAATCTAACTAATTTTTCTCGTGTAAAACCCTTTCTCGTTCATAGCTTGACATCTTTGTGATTCATGAATCAAATCTTGGTCCTTCCTGAAATTTGTCTGATTTTGTTGTACCTGGCTACCTTCAATCACAAGAACTCGTGTTTTCACATGCAAGACCTTGGTATATTTTTTTGTTACAATCTATCTGTACCTCGGGAAATTTTTCTTGAAAACCTTGATGAATCGTCTATTTATAACATCTGTTTATAACTATCTCTTTTTCAGTTGACCAGTTATTTCTTTTTATTCTGTTCCTCTTCTACATGTCCTGCAGTGTAATCAACTTCATTTCGAAAGTATTGACAAGGCTCTAATAATTCATCAACTTTGCTAAATATTTGTCTCTAGTCCTAATAGGAAACTTTGAACTCGCAGTGTTTAACTTTGGCATCAACTTTGACACCACCTCTTCCCATGAGCCACCTATCCATAGCAAATTTTTTCCTATCACAATGGAGGCTGGGATGGCTTTCGCGCTCTACTTTGTGAAATTCAGTTCGAACTCATCTTCTTTCAATCTTGATACAGGGGAATGTGCAAAGGGAATAGCTTCATGGCTTCATGTTGACACCAATGCCTATATTCCCTCTCAAAAGTATCAATTGAAACCACACTTAAACCTCAAGCCCATGGTTTTCTCCTACAATTGCGATCGGAATTGCTTATCACAGCCATTATTTCAATCATCTTCAGTGAGTTGTGTTGAGAACAGGTTACTTTTCTATCAAATTTCGAGACTTCTGGCGCATCTATAAGAGTTTTTCAAATAAGGGACCAGTTTTTAATCCCACACTCTTCAATGGACCTGAGGTCATCACCCCTAGAAATAAACTTCTTGCTAAGCTGCTCAGTTATAATTCCACTCTCAATGATTCTGAATACATGTTTTCTGACTTTTAACCTATTACTGAGACTTTCTTGACTCATCTCAATATAATAGTTGCAAGTTTTATCACTGCTCTTGATCCTTCTAAAGCTAGTGCTTCTAATGAAATTCCTGTAGTTGTACTACAAAAGTTCTCTCCAGATCTCTCTCCAATTCTATGGAGGCTGTTTAAGAAGTGTATTGCTGAATCCTGTTATTCCATTTTGCTGGAAATTGGCATTTGTAGTCCTAGTATCCTAAATTTCTGGAGAACAATCGGATCTTCTTTCAGTCATCAGTAAGGTTTTTGAATCATTGAATAATTTTGGTACTCGTCACTTGGAGTTGATCAATCCGTTTTCTGTTCATCAGCATGTTTTTGTTCTAGTAGGGCCACTGCTGATGATCTGGCTGTTATTTGCGACCGTGTCTGTCAATATCTTGATGCTTTTGGTGAATCCAGTGTGATTGCACTTGACATCTCTAAGGCCTTAGACAAGGTATGGCATGCTTTACTTCTCCTAAAATGAAGTAATATAGTATCTCTGGGGAAGTCTTGAATAGCATAAGTCTTTTTTATTAGGCAGAGAATTCAGTGTGGTCCTCAATAGCCACTCTTCGCACTGTGTCCCTCAAGGTTCTATTTTTTAGTGATCTTTATCAGTGATTTGCCTTATAGTATTCTTTGAAAGTTTGCTGGACACAACTCTATACTCACTTTTAGGAAAGACAAACACTGCTTTTGATGGCAGCTGATCTTCACACTGCTGTTGAGTTCGGTGAAAAATGGTTGGTCTTCCGTTTGAAATTAATTTGATTTTGTAGTGCTGTCTTTTCAAACAATAATTTTATATTTTATGTTGCTTTTTTTACCCTAGGCCGTGCGATTGGCAATCAGATGCTTTAGGGACTGACTTAAGTACAAGTTAAAAATAATTCTGTGATTAAATCTTGTTTTATTATGCTTACTTAGTATGTTTTTTAAAATTTTAATTAAGCTTTTAAAATAAAACTTGAAATAACCAAGACTAAACTTGTTAGGATTCGCCTACTTCAAGTATATTAAGTTAGTATTATTTGATTTTCAGTAGGTATTGCAAAGGCTTTCAAGCTTTTTCTACGTTACCATTAGAGAGAGTGTTATTTTTTTTAATTATGTTGGTTTTTAATTTTCTTTTAATATTTATTTTTAAATGAAAATTTTAGTCTAGATTTATTTTGCAATACATTGTAGTTTTTAATTTAGAATTCTGGTACAAACAGCATCCTGGACCACATACTTCTAATCAATGCACCAAATTACCTTCCAAACAAAAATTCCATTCCCACAGGCGAGTTGTTAAAGATTATCTTTCGCTTTATTATATTTAATGATCCACCAACTTGGTTATATCAACCTGGTTAAATCTTGAATAAAATAGAAACATGATGCATTTTACACAGTAGTATGTGAAACCTCAGCAATGACAACAACAAAAAAATTCTTGACTGTATGTCCCTTTGCCCATGTATCTTCCTTAATGTTTGCTGTTATATATTGTTGCTTTTACTTTCTGTTAATCTTGATTTATTCATGAGACGTTAAAGATGGTATTATTTCCGTATTTACACCTAAATTATAATTGCATGCACTTACTATAAAACCTCATTCTAGCCATTTATATCTTTTTCTCCTTCTTTAGGTGAAATTTTAAGCGTTGATTCTCGGTTTGATTTCACTGCTGAAAAGAAGATAGGGAAAGATATTGATTTAGTTCCTGGTGGGTATGACCACAACTATTGTTTATATGATGGGAGTACTTTTTGTGCACGGTACACATTTTAACAATGTATCTTAATTTGCCACTAGAGAGACTTAAGAGTATCCTCTCAAAATTTTTGTTAAGCATCATTATTTGTATTAACATTGGTATTAATCTTTGCTTGTTAATATCTACACAATTTTTAACAAAGTTTCCTTTCTATAGACCACCCATAAAGCTAACTTGTAATAAGTCATAGTCATCATTACTGAAAATTCGCTGATTTCATAATCGTTATCCTATCCTTTCAAGTTTTTCTGTCAGGGCTTTTTTTTTTTGGATAGTTTAGGTTTATTAGGCTGATTTCTTTGGCAAGTATATATTCTTTAGACCTAAAGGCCGTTATTCATCACTGTAAGTAAAAATCGTTTTTGGTCAAGTTTTTCATGTATAAATTTAAAGAATATTTAACAAGAAAAATTGGATTCAGGGTCAAGAAAAATTGGATTCAGGGTTAAATTGTAATTATTTTGATAAGAATATAGAAAAAATATTGGGGCACATACCTGGGTTAAATTTTTAAAAATTATTATTTTAGAGTTTATGAAGAGAAATCTGGTCGACAGTTAGATATTTACACAAGTCAACGAGGTGTTCAGTTTTACACTGGCAATTACCTCAACACAACCGGAAAGAATGGAAAAAATTATGCTCCAAGATCTGGGCTGTGTTTGGAGCCGCAAGGTTATCCTGACAACCCTAATCATGTGAGTTTATTGTTCTTTTTCTTCAAATTTTATCCCTGCGAGTTTTTGAGTTTTTATAGGCTTGAGTTGTTTAGAGGATGATTTAGAATAGTATGATTTAGCACTATTGTACCTTTGGTAAGGTACAATAGGATAAGTTGAGTTCCCCAAGGCTCAGTCTTAGGTCCCCTTGTGTTTTTAATTTATATTAATGATTTAAACCTTTCTGTTAAAAATTCTATTATGCATCACTTTGCTGATGACACAAACCTCTTATACATTAATAAATCGATTATAATCTCGTGTAAAAAGATAAATTGTGACTTTAAGGGTGTTACTAACTGGCTTAGCACCAGCCATATTTCTCTGAATACAATCAAAACCGAATTCATAATTTTTCGTAAACCTGGTAAACTAATTTCTTTGAAGATTTAGTTAAATGGAAAAAAGTTATATCCTTCATCTAGCATAAAATATCTCGGAGTTTTGATTGACGAGCACTTGTCATATAAATCTCATACCGATTAATTGATTAAATAACTAAACAGATCAAAAGAATATCATAGCAGTATGCTTAAGTAAAATAATGATGGAATAAGATGCTTTCTAAAATACGTCATTATGTTAATAGTTGTACTATTCGTTCATTTGATTTTGTTTTATTCTCACCTCATAGAGTTACTGTTATCAGATTTGGGGTCAAAATTTAAAACTTAACTTTGGAAAATATACTTATCTTATAAGGCTAAGAGACGGGTTGTATGCAGGTATGAGCTTTCTATTATTTTAATATCTTTAACGATGTTTAATTTTTTGAGTTTTTTAGATATATTAAAATCTCGTATTTTTCAGGAATTATTTGCTGAAATATTTAAAAAGAGACTTATATATATTGATACGTGAGCAATAATGTATGACATAATTGTAAAAATTTGAAGGATGATTTGGTGTATTTTATTCTAAATCAGCAAATGAATTTTTTATAAGTGAGAAAAATAGCGGTTTTTCAATTTTCAAATAAAATTCTCACAGTTAATTCTCATAGCTTTGCATTTTTGAATATAAATAATATAAAATCACTATTAGACAGAGAAGAGCTACAGAACCTTGAGGACACCTGCGTTTATAGAGTAGCAGCTCGAACAGTGGTCATCGACCACCTTGGTTTCCCTGTCTGACAAAAAAGACTTCATTTAATGGAGAGTTTCAGCATGTGTGGCATGTATGTAAGATCGTCCTGGTTTTACCGCATGCACCAAGAGATTGTTAGACACAGTCATAGATCAGAAGAAAAGCCACACTCACGGTCAGAAAATAGTTTGAGGGCCTCTAAGTGACGAGTAACACATAAGTTAATGAATAATTCGAAGACCTTACCAATGGTTGAAAAGAAACTGATAGGATGATAATTATGAGGATTAGGTCACTCTCCTGAATTTTTGAATGCTGTGAAAACTTGCCAACTTCCGACAAAATTGAAAATAGGATTCAGTGATACACGTACTACTACAGAAGTTTCATCAGGCCAGTAGCTTTAGAAGGTTAAAAAGTAGAGATAAAATTTGCAACCATTTTGGTTTTTATGTTAAATAACATGGCTATCAAAATTATTGTTTTGTATTTCGGAAAATATATATCTCTAACTGGCAATTCTTACTTCATGGATGACTTTTACAATCCGTCACAAAAATGTTTTCAAATTGGAAGTTGTAATGCTTTTCATAGATTTTTGTTTTCAAAAGTAATTGTTAATGCATTTGATGAGTAATATTATTTGTGTGAGGTATAAACTTAAACTATTCCGTAATATTTCGTCATTTTATTTTCCTTTTTCAATTAAAATAATACTTCTCCTTTTTTGACACCGTTGATCATGGTATTCTTATCTCTAAACTTGAATATTATGGTGCTCGTGGTGTTATAAAAATTTGTTTTCTTCATATTTAAAAAACCGTAAGCAGTTCGTAACAATAAATGGTTTTAAATCTTCTATCTAAACTATTAAATTCGGAGTCCCCCAAGGGTCTGTACTTGGTCTAAAATATGCCACATAATATGCCACAAAAGCAAACAAACTGAAGCGAAATTCTGAAGGAATCAGCGCAGAAATCACTGCATTAAATAAAACAGTTAAATTACTGAGAGAAAAGGGAGACTAGCCAGTTTAGAATGAACATAGTCAAAGCAAAACATTTTATTAGTTTTGTTATTTATTAAAGCAGAGTGAGTAGAAATGTACATGCATATATAAATTTAGTATGATTACTAACTATACGCAATTTTTGAAAATAACATGGCTATCAAAATTATTGTTTTGTATTTCGGAAAATATATATCTCTAACTGGCAATTCTTACTTCATGGATGACTTTTACAATCCGTCACAAAAATGTTTTCAAATTGGAAGTTGTAATGCTTTTCATAGATTTTTGTTTTCAAAAGTAATTGTTAATGCATTTGATGAGTAATATTATTTGTGTGAGGTATAAACTTAAACTATTCCGTAATATTTCGTCATTTTATTTTCCTTTTTCAATTAAAATAATACTTCTCCTTTTTTGACACCGTTGATCATGGTATTCTTATCTCTAAACTTGAATATTATGGTGCTCGTGGTGTTATAAAAATTTGTTTTCTTCATATTTAAAAAACCGTAAGCAGTTCGTAACAATAAATGGTTTTAAATCTTCTATCTAAACTATTAAATTCGGAGTCCCCCAAGGGTCTGTACTTGGTCCTTTATTATTTTTAATTTATATTAATGGTTTTAATCAATCAGTTTAACATTCTGTAAGTACATCACTTTGCTGACGACACGAACCTTTTGTATGTAAACAAGTCAATAAATATTATACGTAAAAAGATTAATTCTGATCTCAGAGGTATTACTAACTGGTTAAATGATAACTGAATTTCCCTAAATATAAGTAAAACCGAGTTAATTGTATTTCGTAGCAGAAGAAAACCTATTGAGTATGAAATAAAA
>JAUZNK010067592.1:0-14314 GCA_035046665.1 Euphysa ruthae
AAAAAAAAAAAAAAAAAAAAAAAACAAAAAAAAAAAAAAAAAAAAAAACAAATTTCTATAAATATACAATTTCTTCATCTCTTTTCTGTCTCTATTGAACAAAACAATGAAATAAAAATTTTAAAAAATGAAATAAAATATTTAGAGTTCATAGAGACAATATATAGTCATAGTAGAGACCAATCCAACGAAATAAGCTTTGTAAGTAAAATCAATTGTTAGTATCGAGTTAGTTATACAGACAGACAATCCTTGACATGGACATTGAAACCTTATATATATATATAAAAAAAAAAATTACCAAAAATAAAGGACGTAACAAAAAGGGACAAAGAAATACAAAGTAAAGATATATAAGCAGTATAGGGCAGATTCAACTTTAGTAGCTATTGCATTTCGTAATTTATCTACATGACATGAACTTGAAACTAAAGTTGCTGTTATGCTGTTACTTAATTAAATAATCTAAGAGTTATTTAAAACTAAGTTTTTTTTTGCATATAGAAATATACCACAGGGCGGTAGAACACACCGCATGTGCAGGTTACCACTCTTGCAGCAAGGTCAATAAGCTTTTTATCATTATGCACTGCTCCACAAATACGTCATTTATTTATGTACACTGTCGCATTATTATTCGCTTTTAGCAAACGAACTCATCTCAGTCTTTGCAAAAGATACACGAAGGTGACTCGCATCGTTGAGTTTATAGTTGTGAAGTTTCTTGAAATAAAAGAAACACAATCAATTAATAATATATAGCAGATAAACAATTGTCTAAAATAGATTCTTCATTACATGTTTTTTTTTATTTTATAACATTTTTTTAATCTATTATAATCACAAACCATAAACTTGTTTCTGTGAGATATGCAAAAATTCACCATGAACATAAAAACTTTAAAATTACGTAAAAATTGTAGACCTTTGGTCAAAATCTAAAATCATTTTTAACTTATTTGGAGCTAACACTATATAATTCTCGCCCGCAAAGCCCGAAGGGAATCATCCCGCCTATGTTTAATATATGGATCAAATTTTTGAGCAATAATTTAAATTCTAAAATTCCTTATTAATAATTTTCGAGAAGTATTTATTAAAAATTTCTTCCCTTAAGGTACAAGAAAGTAAAAGGTACTTACAATGAGACAAACAAGTGCTTCCTCCACACTGCTCATTTGGATTAAAGCCATTTTTCTGTCTTTAGGAAAGAATCGGAAATTATTGATTACGCCGTATTCAGCAAACAATTCTTGTAGATCGTCCTCACTCACAGATTCACTGGAAGAAAAAAAAAAAAAAAAAAAAACATTACCTGGTGTTTCGTTTTTATAAATTTTCCACAATCATTAAAGTTTTTTTCCTTATTATGATTATAAAGGAAATCTTTGGTAAACGTCTATCTATATAACTCACATTATGTGCCCTATGGTAACATTTTGAAAAAAATTGAGACAAAATTTTGAGAAACTGATATGTTCCTTGACTCTTATGTAGCACAGCTGCTGTAATGCAAAAGAAAAAATGCCTGTTAGAAATGTGGTGGATGCAGATACAACGACAGAAATTGAATATAAAGTTCTTTCTGAACCATCGTTAGGGGAACTAAAAAAATCTTTCAACTCCAAAGCACTTTTGAATTTGTTGATGACACCAGAACTATCTAACTTATCTATTATATAAAAGAATAAGATTTTCAAGCTTGAAATCTATGAAAACACTTACGGTATATTAGAGAGATGGAGCGACTGGATCGGTGCAAAAATATTTTGGAAATTCTTTGATCCTGGTTTCTAAAAAATAACCCTTTCGTTAGTACAATGGTAACATCCTCAACATAAAATCCTATTAATTTATCGTTCCAAATCTACTATTGCCACTGCTTGTTACTCTAAAAGTAAGTCAGGTCCAAAATTTAAGTGAATTACAGGAAGAAAACTGCAGAATAAACTTTTGTGAGTGCCCAGGATACAGAGATTAACACAATATCACATAAATAACAACCAAAATTTCAGAAATTTTGAGCTTCTTGAATCAACTGTAAAGTAAGAAATTTTGAATCCATGACACAAATATTTAAAAAATCAGACCAAAAACTGTTAGAAAAAACCTCTAAGTGACAAATAAACCTCCAGGAATTCTTTAATCAAATAAAAATGATCACCTTATTTCTTTGAATTCTAAATTAAAGCTTCTCAAAAAGAGAGAATAAGGGTTAATTCTATTAATAACAAAACTTTTCACTTCATCTTTCCACTTTAATGGTTCATAGTTTAATTTTCTCGAATCAGTTTTAACAGATTAGCCATAATGGTCAAAAGAACCTCTATAGTGCTCTAAATTTGCATTTAACAGAAAAAAAAAAAAAAAACAGTTACTGAGCAAAAGCGCTACGAAGAACAAACAAATATGGGTGAATTCGTATGACCTTAACCAAGAGTTCAAAAAGTGACAAAATATATTTTTGATACATTTTTCAAGGATTTATTTTAGAATTTTGTAATCAATTTTTTAGACTATTCCATCAAAAAAATAAATCAGCAATCCAAAAATTAATCAATCAGCTCTGAACGGATCATAGGTAGAAATTTATGTTATTTTGTTAGGAATACACTTTGAAAAAATTTACCTTAAACCTATGCAGAGGAGAGTTAGAGAAATCTTTTGTTAGTTCCTTTCCTTCGTCTTCTGATTTTGGCATATTGACATTGTCATGCTTAGAGCGAGAAACACGCATTTCACGTCCATAAAGAGTGACATTATTTAAGTTCTGAAGAGCTAAACAGAAAATAAGAAGCTACAAAAAAATTTCAATGGAACCTTAGTCAGGAGTTAAATATCTAGCTAAGTTTTGGGAGACAACCTGCTCCCGCCTTCAGGCAAAGTACAAATAAATTTCTAAAATATACATAGGTTTTTAGTAGGACCGATAATACTTGCGTAGGGATTAGCAATAGTTTTTTATTGTAATTTAATGGATAGCAAATAATCAAAAATACTTCAATGGGGATTAGTAGTAGTAATTATTTATAATTTTACAGACTGCCATTTTAAGCAGACTATAATGGAAAGTGATTTACTCATTCATGGTTGAAGGTTGTTTTTTTGCGGATAAGAGGATACCAAATTTCAGCAACAGTGTATAAACGATTGATATGATTTGGTTCATTAAACGAGTGAATAAACTCTTTGATTTTGTGTAAAATTAGAGGTGATTCAGTTGCTATTAGAAATTTTGTTGTTTTGATCAGCATATCTAGGGCGTGTTGATATCCTTTGGCTTGATTAATAATTTTACGTTTAGAATCACCAATACATATAGAAGAAAAATCTTTACAAGGAATATGATATACTATATTGTTTTATTCATTGAGACCAGGAGGTTCTTTTCTCAACGATAAGTCTAGAAAGAGTGAGATTTCGGCATGTAGTGTTCATGTCAACAAAAGCTTCCATTTTTATAAAACTTTGGGTGAAATTTAAAAAAACGTAGTAAACAGTTCAGAAAATATAATTTTTTAAACTAAATTTATAGGACCAAATACTGAAGATGAGATAAACAAAATTAAAGAAATTTTATTGGAAAGCTAGCAACCTCTCAGCTCTGCTACAAGGGTTTCAAATGAATTCAAAAAAACATTATCTTTATATTCACCTCAATTCTAAAGGTAGATTAAATAGATAATTGCTGGAAACTTTAAAAACTTTATATATTAATAAATAATATCAAATGATAAATAATATAATTATTAATAAATATTATAATTTGTCATCTTTTAAAACATAGGCCTGTCTGGCCTAATTTAAAAATCATACACACCTGTTGAAGATTGCTGACCATCAGCAAATTGTATAAGGGCTGTATCTTTTTTATTGAACAAAATCTTTACACGGAGAACATCACCATAGTGACCTAAATACAAAAAATAAATAAGTAAGTACACACCTTTAGTTGAGATATATATGTATTAATTAATATATACATACATCCATCTAAACATATATACATACACACAAATATACATATATTTTAATATTTGGTATTACTTGAACTCTCATGATCTAATAATTTATAATCATTTTCAATTTGTCAATGCGTCCATTCAATGCATCATGAATGGTGAAGAGGTGTCAAAATTCAATTAAGACTAAAATTTTATGATAACAAAATTAAAATTAAAGGGAATTAATATTTTAAGAAATCAGAATTAAAGACATTTATTAAGATATATATTTTTTAGATACAGAAGAGAATATACCTTGATAAAAAACTCCGAACATTAGAACAAGATATGCAGATGTTAGAAAAATAAAAAATTTGCTAAAAATCAAAATTGATTATAAAATTCATTTAGGTTTTATAATAATTTTTAATCAAAATAAGTTATGAATATTTTAAAATAACTCTTTAATCATTTATTTTAATATTTCAACGAGGAATTTATATTTATATTATTATTATTATATATATATATTTATTATTGATAAAAAAAGAAGTAATTGCTACCAAAAATAAGATTAGATAAAAATTGATAAACGGATATATTTCTTATTATAAATATAAAATTTAACTAAAAATCTTTCAACAGTTGAATAATGAAAAAATCTGTGTAGCGGACGATAACCATAACTCATTAAATTGAGAACTTTTCAGGTAAATCTGCAAATATAAATAAATTGTGTAGAACTTCTTAGGAAAATCTGGAAATTTGTTTTCTTTTTATTTTTAAGAATAATTAGGAAAGGTGCTGGTTAACATGGTTAACCAACAAGTAACCATATTTATCTCCAAAAGAGACTACAGGTCTTAAATAAGAATTACTCAGATTTTCATTGATAAGAAAGGAAGAATTAAGAAGACATACCAAAGAGGATGAACAGGTCGTCGCACGAGATTTCCTACAAAGAATAAATAGTAAAGAAAGTTCAAGATAAAACAGATATTATTCATGAGTGATCAGAGAAAAGGGGGCTTTACAAACACAATTAGATTGGTACTTTGGATGTTGTTTGTTATTGAATACTAAAAAATAACAGCAACTTGAAACTTCCATTTCCTATTGCTTATCTTCTATGCTACAGAATTTATTTTGTTTTGGTGTGGTGTATGTTCAGGAATAAAACTTTTTCATTTTATTAAAAAAACATTTAGGTTTTATTTCAAACATATCGACAACAACTATTATAAAGTACAGCAAATTTGAGCTCCATAACACTTTTAAGGCAAACACTGAATTGAAAAGATTAAATAAAAAAGACTCACAGCTTCGTTTAGATTGCTAACAAGAAGTACAGAGCCCTGTCGATGGCCACCCATACCTCCAGCACCCATCATATTGAAGTTTTGAAAGTTTCCACCTGGACTCATGTTTCCTTGCATGTTGAAACCAGGCACTAATTAAAAAAAGTAAAGATTTTTTTAGTACATATTTTGAAAAGCTATTATCACTATCTTTAGACCTCCTAGCCTATTTTGAAAAAGTTCTCATAACTTTCAAAAAAAAATTGCTGATTTGATTTCAAAGCTTGGAACTAGCTTCAGAGCGAGCATTCTAAAAGTTACCAAATGAAAATATCTACAAACCAAAGAAATTAAAATAGAACTACATGGTTGATTTTTAAGAAAATTACAATTACCTGATTTTTGATAAGAATTTGATCCAAAAAAAAAATTCTTTAATAAACAGTTACAAACAGACCGAAAACGCTTAATTGATATGGTTATTCTCAAAACAAACACGAATAACCCAATTAAACACTTACAGTTAAAAGGTTGAGGGAACAGTTGTGAAGGAAAAGTGTTGGGTACAGGAAGCATACCAGGATTTAATTGTGCTTGCATTGCCTGGATTTGTGCGCTCATTTTATCATAATTTGGCTTGTCAGGTTTTGTAAAGTCTCTAAAATAATATTTAAAACCTTCAGAAAAAAAAAACAACAAGAAAATAGACAAGTCAAAATCTGTTTTTTTAGTTAATTCATTAACAATGAATTAAGTTCTTCAACTATTCCAGCATCAAATAAAAACCAGCCACCTAGCTCTGCTCAAAATACTTTCCTAAATCAACTGCCAGGGGGTTTTTTTTTTTTTTTTTTATTAAACCAAAACGTGGCTACCAAGAAACCATAAACTTTCACTTTCATTTTAAATGGTCATATATATTTTATAGCCTTTGTATAAAAATAAAGCGTTTGTCAAAAATCAAAAATCAAGTCGTTTTTAGGGTTCGGATCCACAAAAAGATTGCCCACTTTTTTAACAAAACTGCATGTGCTCATGCAATACATATGGAACTTATATCTACAACTATATAAATTTTTTTGAAGATAATGAAGCAATATCTTATCCACAAACTGGGTGTATTTTCAAAAGTTAATATTTATAATATCCAAATAAAAATGTAAATGAAAACGTTTTTAGTTCAAATTTTGTTTGAATGAAAATTTATAATTTTCTAGATAAAAATTTGAAGATGGGGAAAGTTTAAGTTTTTGAAAAAGTACAGTTTTGCAATAGGGCTAAAAATTTGGTCATACAACTATATATATCTTTTTATGACACCTCTACAAAAAATTATTGCCCTTTTGCTTTTTTTTTTCTCTAAATAGATTTAGTGTGAACTACATATCCACAGAAATGTCTTATATTCTTAAATAACTTATGGGATAAGTAGATCCCATGAAATTGATGTATTTTGCTCTTGTTAAGAAATGTTGTTTTTCGTCATGCCTAACTAAGATTCCAGTGCTGAAGAGGCAAACTCTAAATTATGCAGGATAAAATAAACCTATTAACAGGATTTTAAAATTTTAGAAGATATTCTTTATTGAAATTTCTTGCTTAGATATTTTACCTTGGCCAGATGGAATGGCCGACACATACAAGCATCCTCTTTAGCATGATGAATTTGCTCTTGAAAGCTGAATTTGAAAAAATTAATCCCTATGGAAATTAGTTCCATAGCAGCAAAACCGCATTGTTTTGTATTACATAAAAAGAAAATATTATGGACAATCCTCTCTTTGAATAAAGACAGCTTTGCTTACCTCATTTTTTCATTGTTATATTTAACAGTGAGTTCGGTCATTCTAGAAAATTCCACATGCAGCGTATTACAACCATTATAAATATTTTGTTTATCAAAAAGTGATTTTGCAGCAGAAGCTTCTTTGCTGTTTGAGTACTGGATTAGTGCATGGAATTGCTCATTTCTGACAAATGTCACAACCTTTTGAATTTCACCGCAGCGTTGGAACACCTAAGAACAAGGTAGTATAATCAGCTACAAAAATCATAATTAAAAGTGTTACCTTGGAGATTTTGATATTCTTTAAAAACAATGTGACAGCAATTAACATCTGAAGTCATGTGGCCATACATCATAAGTTATTCGTTTATATAAGACAAGACAAAAAAATCATCTTTTGAAAATAAAAGCTTGCTTACTTGATGCAGAACATCAATAGTGACTGGATACACAATGTTAGTGACAACAACTTTCAGAACACAACTGTTTTGTTGGTTACCAGGGCTACCAAAATCACCATTACGTTGTTCATGTTGCTGTTGATTGTTTTGGTTATTTGTGCGCAGTTCTTGGTGCTGAGAATATTGCAAAATTACCTAAAAGATAAAACTCGTAAGAACTAATTCTATTCAGGATTATTTTAAAAGACTTTTGAAATTATGCTCATTTTACTTGTCAATATCTGATTTTAAAAAATTAAACGATTTATAAACTGTAAATTAGTCCCCATTCTTAAATAACCCCACTTTTGAAAAAAGTCCCATAAACTTAACTGACAAAATCAAACCACTTTTAGAAAAAAAAAAAAAAAAAAACTCAGAGTGTTATTTGTTTACAGTATATTATAAATTAATTCCAAAAATTATGCAAATCCCTAATATGATAACTTTTGAAAAAAATAAAAGCATTTTCAAGATCTTAAAATAAACAACGTAAGCAGAATTTCCAGAAAATTTCCAGCTCTGCTTAAAAATCTGAAAATAAAAAAATTTTTTTTAAAGAAATTATTACCACTTTGTCTCTAATAATGGGGTGAACATGAGAATAATAGCTTAACATGCACTTAGCACAGTCGATATCCTGTAATTCAAGAAAAGCTTGTGATTTGCCACGCATAACAAGAAGATTTGTGACAGTACCAAAAGGACCTCCAAGAGCTTTTATTTCATTATCAGTAACATCAGCTGGAACTTGTCTTAAGTGAATAACTTTAGAAGGAGTGTCATGCTTAAACTAAAACAAACAAATTATAATACCATTTGATGAAAGCGATTTTCAGGATTCAAACGATTTTCTTAAATTTCTTGCATGAGAAAACCAAAAAATTTATTTGTCAGAAAATCTGCCTCATCAAAATCTTCAAATCTTAGAGACTCAAAAAAAGAATTCATCAGAGAAAAAACAAAATTTGTACTTTTCATATAAAATGATGCCCATATTAGGCATAGAAGCACAATTTTTTTCCAGGTATGATATGATATTAAATTATTTATTCAAGAGAAGAACAATGAAAGGATTTCAAAAAAAAACTAAATTATTCATCAATTACCAAGTTAAACTAAAAACTAAAGAAAAACTATAAAACCTGAAAAAAAAAAAAAAAAAGAATTTCATAAACTTTGCTAAAAGTTCTAAAACAAAAAAATACCTTCTTGCTACCTTCAACATCCATTTCTGAAAATCTGTCGTTGGGGAATTCACGCTGAAAATGATAAAATTTTATTAGCTTGTATTATAATTTACTGTAAAAATAGACCCGAAGTAAAAGTTTCCTGCTTTTTTCTCTCATTTTAATTTTGAAAAAATTACATCAAATTACATATATCTCAGTGGTATATTGCATTGCATAATATCAAGGGCCATAATGAACATTAATACTATTTACCAACGTCTGATTTTGCAGCAAACACTTCAAAAAAAATCAGTGTTCATTGCAAGACTTAGAGACTTAGTGTATTAACGTGTGTAGCAGAAAGGTCATTTTAATATAGGGTCACGCATTAGGAGACTTATCACTCAAGTCATTCCAGTGAATTTCCTGTGCTAGATTGGTATTTTTTATGCTACGCAATATAATTGTGGCCAATAGAAAATATTAAAGTTATAAACTAAAATGAAACAATTAAATCTAAAGTAAAAAGTAAAAATCATATGATTGATTTGAATTCCTCAGCAATTTTTCATGCAAACCATACAAAATATAATACAAGTGTGCATGAATTTTTTTACATTACTTTAAAAAAATCATTAGAGATAATTTCACCAACTGAGATTTTGACCAAACCTTCATAAGGGAATAATTTCACATATACAGATTTTCCTGTGCAAAATGGTCAACTATAAAGATAACTTTGCTTTGATGTTTAATGCCCTATGTCATTTAACTCTTTCTGGTCTCCGCTTAAATCGGCAGTATGTCTCAAACCAAAATCGGGTTTTCTTACTTAAAAATTTTTATGACAGTGAAAAATGCAAAAAACAGACTTTGAAGCAAAAAATAAACATGGAAAATGGTTATATATATCTTCATTTTGAAAGACAATGTAGGCAAACTAAACACAAAACAAATGAAAAAAAAAAAAAAAAAAAAAAAAAAAGAAAAAAAGTCAAGTAAAAACCTTCATCATAACCTAAAATACTCCACTTTACATAAAGCTGTAAAAGTAAGGAAAAATGAAGCGGTGAGCATAACAGTAACCTACAAAACTTATCAAACATTCCGGCCTCAAAGGTGCCAAAAAACATCAATTTCCTTACACCGGAAAGAGTTAAAGGTTTACCAATACAGATTGCATATAATTTTTTTTTGCAGTTAAAAGTAAGATTTGGTTGTAAATTTTATTTTATCCAAATGGTGTCTAGAGTATATACTTACATATTTATATTTCATTGTAAAATTTCAGTAAACTATTGAACAAATAATTTAAATTAACGCTTGTGGTGCAGATTGAGTATATCTACTCGTTCGGCAATTTAGCACAAAGAAGATGAGGCAAGTACTCACACACTCGATTTGATATGGTGGTTTGTTTTGGTTATAAATGTTTGATTACCCATGAGAGCTCAACCATGGTTTTTAAATAAGGCTAAATGATTGGGCAATATCAACCAATGCTTCCAGGATAGGATCAAGATATGGGGATGATAAAATTAGGTTATTGGCTTCCTAAATTCACAGAGCAGAATGACTTCTGATAGATAATAGCTGAAAATGCAGATGAGTATTTTTTTTCAGATTATTCACTACAGTTGAAATTTTTCAATATTTCACTTTTGACATTAATCATTATGGTAGCTCTGTTATTGAAAATTTAATTGATAATTTAGGACTTTATTCTCACACTCATTCAAGGAATTGATGGCATTGAAATTCTTTAATTGAAAAATTCATAGCACTGACTTTTCATTTTGGATTATAAAAAACAATGTAAAAGATTACTTGTCTATTGTCTAAAAAACGTTTGATATTGTTTCCTCGCAAATTAATGAAGATATACTCTTTAATATTTTTACTTTTCATTACCTGCATTAAAAATAATATTAAGGTGAAAAAGACCAAAGAAAAAATCTTTATACTTTTTCTACTCGAATAATATTAACAAACTTCTCAATTGTGGCAACCACCGCAGCACCTCTATTGAAAAGGAAGTATTCTATTTAAAAGCTGTTACATTATAACCACTATAATCCTAGAACGACGGAAAAATATCATATAAAGTCTATATTATTTTTTTATATTATATTTATATTATTATACATATATATATTATATTTGATGCTAAACTGCAGGAAAAAAATGAAAAGGAAAAATGAGTTGGAAAACGAATGAACCAATTTCAAACATCATCGCCATGGCGATTCATCGCCATGACGAAGTAGAATAGGTAATTGATTAAAATTGATGCTAACGATCAACTGCTTCAATATTCAGGCTTTTCTAATCGATCTCTAAAGTGGTGGAAGAAAGTCTTTTTATGGCAAATGTGTGTATGGCTAATGCTTTCATTCAAACCAGTGAATTTTCAAGGCTTTCATAAAACCTGTACCTCCTGAATCTAAAAAAGACAAAGTGCAACACACCTGCAAAGTTTGCTATATCTGAGCGACGATTAACTTCTTGTCCAAAGCAAACAATGCCAGCACGAAAAACTTTTCTTTATTTGAACTCTCCATTGCACTGTGTTGGAATATGTTTTAAACATTATCACTTTTAAAGATCATGTTGGTTTAAATAAATATTGCATATATTAAACAAACCCATACAAAGAAAAATTAAAATGTGATTTTACTTTAGTTGCAGCAATATATGCGAAAGGACTCATTGTAGCTGGCTTTACAACATTTAATGATTGAATTTTAAAAGCAAATTTATATCTATGTAATATTAGCTTAGCTTTATGATACTGGTGAAGAGTACTATTCAACATAGTACAAATATTCTTGTCTTTTATCTTGAAATTCTATATTTTGGGGCATAGGGAGAGTTAAAATTGCAGCCAATATGAAAAAAAATCTTTAATAAAAACTTCCCAGTTATTTTATATTTCTAATGAGCCTTCATTGACTTTCTAAGGTTTTATACTTATAAAGCTATAAAAGAATCTTTAAATATGATTTCTTTGATATATTCCTTTTTGAGACCACGACTACTTTTTTGCCCCAAAAATACCTTACAACGCAAGCAAGTTTTCCCAATCTTTAACCTATATTCAATACTTATATTTCATGTATGTTTTTCACATTAAATAATATTCTACTTTTACGGGCCTATGGAGTCAAAATTACCACCATTACGAAAAATTTCTTTAATCTATTATCTTTCCAATAAATCCTCATTGACTTCCTAAGGACTTATAAATTTATGGTTCTTCAAAGAAAGCATGTCATTTTAAATGTTTTTATAAAAAATGGTCAGTCCAGGGCAAATGAAAAGAAAAACTAAGGCCTGTCATCAGGAAGTATAAAGTAAAAAATGATCAGTTCCACTTGGGTTAATGTAATTAATAAAAAACAAAATATTTAATAGTTAAGAAATTATAAATTATTATTAAAATTTATTAACCTTTTATTTCTTGGTTATATCTAAATTATATTTGAAAATAAAATCTTAATTTTCAAATTAATAAATTTTTAAAAGTCATCGTGATGCAAGTTTATCATCAAATAAAAAAATCTTATACAACTAATTACTTAAAAGAATTATAGTCATTATACGTTCTAACTTCACCATTATATAACCAGGTGAAATTACATTTTGAATAGTTGAACTAGTTTATAATCCACTATCTAGAAGTAGATTACAGCATGCTTCATCCCAATCTCACAGCATGCATATAAAGAAACTAGATTCTTTCAGAAACATGTCAAATGTTACGTACCATAACTAATTTTTGATGTATGCGAATTCGCAGCGACCCGCTTATCTTGATCAAATATCAAAGGTGAGTTTTAAAAAATGCAATTCAAACTCCTACCTAATCTACTAGAAATAATGGTAGCTTAGTAAAGATAAAACTATTTTAAAATGTTATATTTATAGTTGCTTATAACCTTATATTTTTTTTGTTGGACTTTTTGGCAAACAACTGCACAACACAGCCAGAAACACTTCTTTATTTATTTATTTACCATAATGGTGGGAGATCATTGAAAGTCAAACTTGTTAAAAGATTACAACCCATGGCAGGGCACAAACTGGAGGATTAGCACATGTAAAGCGTATGAACTACCTCAGCATTATGACACAGTATACGTAATATATTCTGCTATGCTATAAATCTTTTTTTAATCTTCATCTTGGCTGAGTGCAGTGCTTGAAGCTGCAAAAAACGAACATGGGGAAAAAAAAGCATTTTTCTCATTACAGCAAGGTAAGTGTCTTTTCCAAAATCAATAAACATGTTCACGACATATTAACTCCAAATGATTTGATTGGTCACAGTTGCTAAAATAACTCCTTCAAGTAATGCTATCAAAACAAAGAGGAAAAAAAATTTTTTTTTGCAGCCTAAATCAAACAATTATAAAAAATCTATGTAAAAAACTACCCTGCTTGAATTTTAAAAGTATCTTATGCCTCTCCTCCTAAACTCTATTGCAGTTATTTATAAAATTTCTTCCTAAAGACCTTTCTCTACAAAAAATGTGCTGAGCTATATATATCGTGACAACATGTTTTAATTCGTAGATTAGTTTTTAAAAAATAAATCGAACGCTGTTGCTTTTATTAAGCTGTTGCTTTTATTAAGACATAAATTAAATTAAATAATCGCATTGAGAAAGAAAACAACAGAAAAGTTTCAGAAAAGGCGCTTCTGGGTCAGAAAAATATTTCAAGAACGGCAATCAAAAGGAGATTCTTGCTAAAGCAATAAAGTTGCGTCACTGAAATGAATAATATTTTTAAGTTCAAATATACAAACTCTCTTAATTAAAAAATATTTTCGATTTAAATAGAAATCAATTTAAAAGAACTATTCATAAACATATATATAATTAACATACTAAATTAGCCCCACCCAATATTTTTTGTCCTTTATACTTTGTCCTATATACTACTTATTTTTAACTATGTATTTAATAAAATCTGGAGTTACTCCTTTTCTGTCAGCTCTTATATGAGTGACTCCCTCCGAATTAACCTAATTTTAAGCTAAACAACTATCCTAATTTTTTTTTTATTATGATTTATTCTAAATTATTATGAAAATCTACATTGTATTCTTTATTTGGTTAATTTTTCAAAATGTACTTTTATCTTTCCTTATGTTAAAGATGTGTAATTATTTGATCATTAGTACTTTTTCAAATTCTTCCGAATGTCTACCCAACCAAGTTTGAAAAACTTTTATCATAAGTTGGTCCACATATTACAAATCGTTTTTAAAACGTGAACTTATAATTCCTGGCTAAAGACTTTGTGTAACTTTACGATATCTCACTACTGGAGACTCTCAAATAACATTAGCTGGCTATTATCGTATGATCCCTAAAACCGTTGGGCTTATCATTAAAGAAATGTGTGGCATTATTTGGAATGCGTTGTTAGAAAAAGGTTTGTGTCCAGTCCTAAAAAAAATTGTTCGAAAATATTCTGGATTTTTCCTAACACATTGTTATGCAAGGCAAACACCATCGAGGTCTGTGTAATTTTATATCAATTACAAAAAGAAAGTCAAATGCTACTTTGCAAAATGTATGATGGTGTAGATTTGGATCAATAGATGGAGATGCAGACTGCATGGGGCGGACAGGATTGTAATTTACACTGAAATTAGAAGCTGAAT
>JAUZNK010067603.1:0-14312 GCA_035046665.1 Euphysa ruthae
TAATGTTTGTCTATGCATTCAATAGTTATGTGTTAAAGCTATTTACTTTCAATAGGTGTGTGTTAGGCTTCTCACTTTCGTAACTGACTTGGATCATTTGAACTTTGCATTGGAATGTTTTGTCCCTTATTTGGTACATACATAAACAAAAAACTTCTATCACTGCCATTTAGCCTTAACCATTGCTCACATGTGCTTCAAAGCCATAAATGTTTGATATTTTTAAGGTTTGTGTTTGTATTTGCCCTTGCTCCTTTTCTTCCCTTAGTTGGAATACATCAAGCCTCTGATATATTTTTTTATCAACTTTGAATTAAGTAATCTTTAAAGCAGAGTTTCAAAGCAATCTAAACACTATTTGTTGCCATTAACCGAAATATTTTAAATTCCCAAGGAGTTGTTCAAAAAGTTGCTCAACCCTTTAATGACTCTTTGTTTATTTTTTTAGCATATTTTGGACCTTCCTTATTCTGGCCACTAAACAAAAAGCCAATCACAGAGGTTATAAAGAATGAGGTTGTATCAGAAGAAACCTCAAAGGTTATATATTCTAAAAATTCAATATCATTCCCACTTCTTCAAACACAGATAAGACTTGGTTCTTATAACACTCCATGTCTGATAAATCTTTCTGAGTGTACTGATGGCTTATCAATTAGTGTATGGTTTCGTTTGATTGATAACAACTCAAGGGAATATAAAGGGTCACAGTTTTTAGCTATTGATGGGGATTACAATGATGAGGTAATCATGTGGATATCTTTTGAAGGAGGTATGTTGAAAAATGATGCTTATTTTTTAATCATAAAGTTAGTCTCTCCATTCAACCGTATTTAGCTCAAAATTAACATTAAAAAATTTAAATAAGTTCTTTAGGCATTAGAAAATATTGTGTTCATTCCTAATATACATTCTAATATTTTTCTGGAGAATTAATTGTGAAAGTAATTACAATGCAGCAAGTTGTTCAGAAAGTTTACTTTCTTGAAAGAATGTTAGTTCAATCACCTCGAATTTATATCAAAATATGTTTATAGATCTTTGAGTGCTAGAAATATAAGTTCAAGATAATGTCATTGAATGGCAATAATTTCTTTAAAAATGAGTACTTAGACAAGGGATGTGGCTGTTATCAATACTTATCTAATGTTATTATAAGATATTTTCTTTACCTATCTCAGAATTCACAGATTTTTCCCTCTTAAAATGCCAAAATATATTTTTTTAATATTCTGATTAAATTCGCTAAAAAAATTACTATGAAGAAGGTTTTCTGTGAATTAATTGAGCATTTGCAAGTGTGTTAACTCATTTGTATAAAGTCAAGTTGTCTGGTTTCTTAAAATAAAGACTAGTGTTGTGTGTATACCAGTAGTTAAGGAAGAGTGATCTTTAATTTGAGGAATTAAAATACCTAGTATGAAAATATATAATAATTTATATATTTTAAATTTATTTTGCATCAGCCATTTTCGAAAATTTTCACTTTAATGTATTTTAGTGCACAATTTTTTTGAATGAATCTGAGAAAAACAAATTTTCAATGACTATGTAGGCCTGTGAAGCTATTATTGTGTTCATTTTATGAATTTGTGATAATGAACTGGAGATTTTGTAGATTAAAGTTTTTCATTTAATATACTTTAATTTTTTAGCCAACAAAACTCCGAATATAAATGCTAAAGTTGCTTCACTTGGCAATAAAGCATACCGTATCAAGTGTGGGTTTGATTATGAAAAGTGGTATTTCTTTGTTTTGTCTTACAAAGAAAACATTGGGTTGTCTGCTTATCTGAACAATAAAAAGCTAGATTTAATGTCATCAAACTCATCTATGCAGTTCAGTGTAGTGAATACACAAGTAGCTATATATCTAGGGGGTGTGTCCACTCACGTAAAGGATGTGTATACTCAAAATATGACAATAGCTTTGCGAAATCTTCTTATATGGAATAAAGCAGTAGTTTTTGATGAAGTCAAGAGTCTCTATAAATATGAGATTGGTAAATATACATAAATATAATAAAAAATATAATTATAAATATATATAAATTATTTCTTTTAATAAAGGAATAAATAGATACTTTCATTACAAATTTATTTATTTAATATTAATTTTCATGATACATAGTTTTTTTTTTTTAGTTTATTTCAGAAAATTTTATTTTTAATTAATTTTTTTTTTAGGTGACCTGACCTTTTTTCCAAGTTGTCTTGGTGAAGGAAGCATCTTTGAGTTAAATTGGGTAACCACTGATACTAATTCACTGCAACAAGTATCTTTCTATAAAATTATTTGGGCGTCAAAAGGGTTTGGGATTGAGGATGAAAATTTTGCTCTTTTGCCGTCAACTTCTACGAAATTCCAGGTTGAGGCCTTTGGTGAGTAATTTAAAATATTCATAAATTACTAAATCCTCTCTTCCAATCCTTGTATACTCAAAAGATGTGAATTTTGATCTAAAAATTATGTTGCTTAATAATTCTTAAGAAATTGTATTCTAGTTTTTATGAGATGGTATGGTGTTAAAGGTTGTTATTAACAGTTTTAAAATTTTGAAAAGTTTTTCTGGTATAGCCTATAGGTCCCCAAAAAATTTCAAATTTTATTTATAATAACATTTTTTTGATTTTTTTTTTGTGAAATTAAGTTCATGCTCAAATGATATTTTTTATATTCTAACATTATTTCTGGGTAATTTAACTGTTTGGAAAAACTTCAGAACTTTTTTTGGGGTACTGAAACATGCCAAGAATTAAAATTGCAGTTTTTTCAAGAATAATTCTGCCTAAATATTTTGTTGGTGTTTCAAATTATTATTTCTAATTATTTTTATATATTGCCTTTTGAATATTTAAATTAGCCCAAACCGCAGACCCTAAAAATACTCAAAAAATGATATGGTTTGATAAAAATCTATGTTCTGATTCTACCAAAATTTTATGTTTGAAATAAATAATACATATTTACATATTTTGGCCATTTTGAAATAGTATATATCAAGCCTTTAATGACAGTTTTTTGGCAAAGAAATTAGATTTTCTGATTTGGAAAATGGCTCTGGGTCTTTGAGCCTAAAAATGGGTTAAATTTTTGACAAAAAATCACTTATTGCTTAAACTTTACTTTTTCTCTTTGCTTTCTTCTTACTTATCCTATACTTCTCACTGGTAGAAATGTCTATAGTTATGAGTCAAAACTCATACATTTATCTTTTATTGTTTTATTTCTTGTGGTGCTTCAGTGTTTTATTACAATGATGATAATTTTTTTTTTCAGGGTTTTTCTTTACAAACTTGTTTTTAAAAGGAGGTTGGGGTTTTCTATTGTTGATATTTTCGTCATTTTAGACACATTTCTTTCAAACTGGTTTTTTAAAATCTTTCTCAAATCACAGCATTTTAAATGCAAAAATCGTCTATGGCACTATTTATGGGGGCTTGCCTTTTTTATATTTTGCAAAATCCAATTGTGATATGAAACTCAGATCAGATAGGTCTTTAATGATGAGATTTTTTATTTATAGATAAGAATAAGCGATACAATATTCTTCTTACTGCCTACACATTTGGTGGTATAAAATTAACCAAGTCTGTTAGCTGTAATTCACGAAATAAAGATGGTAAACAATTTTTAATTTCTTGAACTTCTTTAAATTATGAAAAATTTGTAGGTTTATTCATAAAAAGCAGCAATGAGTTTTTACAAGTGGTGTGGCATAAAAGATCTGTACAAAATAAAATTATTATCAATCTTTTAAAATATATAATCTCTTTTTAACCAACCCAATTATGTAAGTTTTCAGTAAGTTGTTATAAGGTGGATAAATTTACCTTCCTATATATTTTGTATTTTTTAGCTTCATATTTTTTGTTGGATGTGCGGCTTAAGTAGACAATCAAATGAATCAAATAGAAAATAAAAATCCTGGGATTGCTTATATGATTAATTATTTTGCAAAATAAAGTTTTTTTTTGTTAAGAACTTTCTGCAATGTCTGCAATTCGCCAAAAAATTTCATAGATACCATATGCAATAACCTTCACTTTCATTGATAACTTTTTGTGGCTTAAATTTGCATGTTCTATTTCTCTCAATAAAGATCTCAAATTAACTTCAAGGGTGACATTTATCCAAACAACGATGTTATAAAAAAGATTATCTGCAATGTTAAATTTAGTTAAATCTTCTTCCTACCACCATTATTAATAGAGTTGAAATAAAAGTAGCTGTTCTAATACAGAATACTAAAATTCTTTGAGAGGACAGCATATCAGCTAGGTTAACTTAAAATATGGTTTTTAATATATTTAAAGAAAATTTATAGGAAATTGGTGTGAGTAATCAAAGGTTTAGGACCTTGTTTTTTCATGCTTTTAACATATATTGTAATAAAATGCAGCTGTGTTGCGTGTGAATCCAAAATATTTATTGCCAATAACATAAAATTTAATTTTACTCTTTTTATATATAGAATTTTAAATTTCATAGTTTTATAAATACCATAAATTACATTGTTTTTATTTCCTATCTGTTGATTATTTGAATGCTCAACTGACTTCATACATATTATAAATTTAGAAATTTTTTCCTGTGCGATGAATTGCGTATAATTTTTGGGTAATTTTTTTTGCATTTTTTGAATAATTACATTTTATACCGAGTTATACTGATCCTATGATCCTATGATCATAGATCCTATGATGGGCGTCCACGTTATAAAGTCTAAATGAAGTTTTTGTAACATACCATACTTTGTAAACTTAATACCAAATAAAGTACAAGTAATCAATGCCACCTCACAAAATGCTTGATATTTTTCCAGAGCAAATCCTATATCTTTATTCATTTATATACATGCACATTATAGGAACCTATTTAGAGCATCAATTATGTTATTGTTTCAAACTATGTAGGTGATTATCTTACTTTATAGCATTCTGTTAATACAATGAAATTTGATTTTTAAATTATCTTCCGATTGGTTTCAATTTTTTAAACTTTCTCTTTCGGATACTAAATTTCATTTTAGGTAACAAAGTTCTCATTACTTCTTTGAGCCATGATTATATTAAAGTGAAATGGAATGAAACTGTCCCACCAGTACGCTCTAATTTCAAGGTATGTTTTGAATAAAATGTTTATTATTTAACTGACATTGCATGTTTTGTTTATGTTTTATTTTGTTTATCTTTGACTGTAAAACTCTCTGTGTAAAGAGTTCTGCTTTTAATTTTTTATTAACGGTAGAAATTTTCCATGAGTTTGATAAATTTTTGCTCGAAGTTTCATGTGCCTTTTTGGTTTGATTAACAACTCTGCTAGGTGATAAAAAATTTTGGTTTACTCCCCAAACTCAACTGCTTTGAGAAAAATTTGACATTTTAAGTTTGGCCTTAATCGCTTGTATACAAAAGAATATTTAATCCAGCAATAATTTCCATTTTATTGTATTTTTTTCAGAGTGGTTTCCGTGAGAAAGGTGATAGTAAATATCGAGAATATTTTTTACCTGATATTGATACTTTCTCTTTCTATGCTGATCAACTCAAACCAAATACTGTTTATGAGCTGTACATTACAAAGATTAATAAAAATGGTAACATAACTTATCAGAAGAAAATAACCACATTGCAATTTGGTAGGTATGTTTCCTAAGAATCTGATATGTTCATTTATCTCAATAAATTATAGAATTAGTTTGTTAGTTTTAGTTTTGTAGCTACAAGGGTATTCATATAGTGTAATAAATTTTGTTAATCTGTTTCTAATTCAAATGTAATGAATGGTAAAAGCATAAAAATGTTTAAATATATTCTATATAAATTGATATTAACTCATTCAGCGCCATGGTAAAACATTGAAAAAAACCAGGTTGAAAAAAACAGTGTCAACAATAAAAACATCATTGTTAAAAAAACATCAATATCTTGCTGAAGAAAGATCGAAAGTAAATATATTTATTATTTTAAATATAAATAATTAATTATAAATATAATCCCCTATCAAATTATAATTAAAGAAATCTTAAAAAGAACGATCTTTATCAGATATTTAATCGAGCCAAACAAAAAAAAAAATGATTTTGCAAATTTTCAAAATAAGAAACAGAATATTTCCAGTTTTTGACCATGAAAAAATATTAAAATGTTTAGGCTGATATTTATTTTGCTAGAATAACTTAGTAAAACTTATGAGCTTTCCAAAAATATACAGCATAACTATGTTTGTCAGCAAAAATCCTTTTCAGGTTTGGAAATTTCAATATAATCACCTGTCTAATTATAATAAAAAAAGAGCTTGAAAAGAAAAAAAACTACCAGATATTGGCTCAATCTAACGGATAAAAAGTAGATTTGAAAATATATATATTGAGATTTTTTATTTTTTAGAAATCTACAGTGTATTATTTATTTTCCTCTTAGTCCTAGTCATCAAGAATTTGTAGTTTCCAGAATTTTTGCAGTATATATTGAATAAAAGTGACCAGCATATTTGCATCTCAATGGCCAATGACGTACAATATCCCAATTGAATTTAAAATCACAGAGGTTTCTTTATCGTTACATTATATCTTTTTTTATTTAAATGTTAAAACTTAAAACGCCACATTATTATAAATACATTTTTTCCATTTCTTTTGAAAGTTAGTCATACACAAATGGTTTCTAGTGACGGAGTTCTTTCAAGCATATTAGCCATAAAAGTGGAGTTCCGCTAGGTTCTATTTTAGGACCATTGTTCTTTCTAATTTACTTTAATGACTTATTCAAATATTTAAAACACGCACTGTTAATTGTTTTTCACATGAGAGGTTTTATGTCGTTCAAGAATCATTAAACAATGATATTTGTTTTATATTTTGAATAATAAGTTAGTAGCAAACTTTAAAAAGAACAAAATGGAGAGTATGACATTGGGCATATCACAAAGAAATGTCCAAAATAACTTACATTACATTTCAATAACTTTAAAACAAACGCTACAAAACACTACAAGTACCTGAGTACCACTTTTGATTCAACTCTTACAATGAGCAACCATTTCAACATCACATATAAAAAGGCTTCTTTGCAAATGAGGTTGCTCCACAGGTTAGGAAAAAATATCGACCCAAATTCAGCAAAAGAGATATTTCAAAAAATGATTGTCCGGTTGATTACTTTTAATTGTAATGCAAGTTTATATTTTACAAAAATTGATTGGAATTGTTTAAAATTGTTATACTCGTGTCCAATTAATATCATTAACGATGAAAAAATTATATTACCGACAATTGAAAATTAAATTTTCGTCCACACGTGTGCAATCGTTCATAACTGTTCTGAAAAAAAATCATGCAGTAATCTTAACAATTATTTTACATTAAGAACAAAACAAAGAAACTCACAAAATAACAAGTTAAACTGGAGTTTGCTATTCTAATTAAATATTATTTATACTTTTATACTTTTAAAGTTTTACTAACTTTTAATACCAGGACACCTGTTAATACCACGACACCTGTTAATACCAGGACACCTGTTAATACCACGACACCTGTTAAAACCAGATTTTGCTGAAATGGTTATCCTGTTAAGATATTTGTTTAATAAAACATTAAAATTCATTTATCATTCATTCATTCATTCATTTATCATTCATTGAAAAATTTTAAATTTAAATATTGGAAAAAAATTGCACAGGTTTCGCAAAGCTTTTTATTTTCTAAAAAAATGGGTAAACAAGAAAAAAAAACTTTAAGATATTCAAGCTTTCTTTAATTTTCACTGATTATTTATTTCTATTTTTTTTTTTTCGAAGAAAACATGATAATTTGATTTTTTTGATTGAAACCGAAATTGCCATTTTTAGATTTTCTTAAGAATCTACATTATTTTTTTGCCAGAAATTTTTGTATGAAGTTTGAAAAAAAGAATTTTTAAATTTATTCTTATTTTCTCTAAAATCTGGAAAAAGTTGACTCCTTTTAGTCTACCTGTTATTGTGGTGTTTCCTGTTAATCTGCATCTTTCGTTAACCTATTTTAAGTAAAGTGTGGATCCAATCCCACATTTTCTTTCACTTTAAATGGCTTTAAATTGTGGGGTTTAATAGATTTGGCCATGTTTATATGATTCAAAAGCTCGGAATAGAAGCAACCCTTCAAAAACAAATTAAATAGCAAAATCCTAAAGACAGAGATTTAAACCCTTTTCTGAGAAAATAATTAAAGAAATAAGAAATTTAGAAACAGATATTTTTTCAATTCAGGTAAATTAACCATGAAGCCATCAATATCAGCAACAAAAGGGAAATTTATAACAACATCAGCACAGCCAACAACCATGAAAAACTCGACTATGACAGATTCTTCACCAAGAACAGAAAAGATTAGTTCAAGTAATTAAAACCTTTTAAACTTTTCTGAATATAGGTTTGTCCTCTAAGAAATTGGAGATATTAATTCGTCTTTGCTTTGCAACTGTTTTTATACGCTTCATTTTTAGTAATAAATATGATAATCAATTCTTTTCTCTAAAGATAATGTTGTTTTTTATAACATAACTGGCAGTTATTTTAATTGTGAAACCTTTTTACATAATAAAATAGTCAAATTTAATGATTGCATCGAGTCCAAACTAGATTCGCAAAATTTATTGGGATTTTAAACTTGAATTTTAGAAAGGGAACTTGGACTATTCTTTTGATACTTTTTACCTACTTGTAATAGTATTTTCCATACAAATCTATTGAAAGGAACTCAAATAGCTTCTTAAAAGTCATAAACAAACATTCTATTTTTTCTGAAATCCGCAAGACTACCATCTTTTAAAAAACAGTCTTTATCATTATAAAGATTTTTTGTCAGGCGTAGAGCTCGTTAGTGATATTTAGAACTTGTTTGTTGATTATGATGGTGGAAACTCTTCTGAAAATCTTTGTTTAACTTAAATTTTATAAAATTCTTGAAGCTTAAATTTTACCACCTGTAACCAAATCTTAAGCTTTGTTTTTTTATTATTACATTATTCTTTTAATTGTTGACAACAGTATCAAGGTCTATGCTTGCATGTGTTGGAGAAATGTTTCGTGGTATAAATTGGCCAACAACCCTTCATAAAGACACAGCTGAAATGAAATGTCCTGGAAATTCATCAGGTATTAAATCAAATGTGCTATGATTAACACTTTTGCACTTTTGTTATATTTTTTAAAGCATTTCATGAGGTAATGAAAAACTTATCTAAAAGCTCATTATTTAGTACCCTAGGTAAATGTGTATTGCGATGAACTAAAACAGAATAGCTACGATGCACTAAAATTTATATTTGACTGAAAATTCACTTTTTTCTCTTTACATGCTCCAATGAACAAATCTGCTTAAAGTGGTATCATATAAACTGAAGAAGAAAGACTAAAATAATCACATAAAATGAGTTTTTATATACCCAGGAAATGTAAATATCCTTCACATTACCTCACACTCGTTTATTCATCTATCTATCAGTCATTTAGTAATCTTAAAAATGCTTGAATGAATGTTATAAAGGAGTTTAAGGAGTTTCTTTAAATTTATTTAAGACTTAACCAATAGATTCATTGGTGCTAAAATCTTGTTTTGTGGTAATAAAAGAATATTTTTTATAGGTTTAAATTTTTTGAGCATTGTTTTTTTTTGTCACTGGAGCCATATTTGGGCATTTTTCTATTCTGAAGTTACAAAAGTTAGGTGGTCATAGAGAGTATCTATTAACTCAATTAGTCTCCTGTTTTTAGTACTACTTTATTGTTTTATGGTAAAATTTCTGCAATTCATTGTCAATTGTTTTTAAAATATATTTAAATTAAACAATTAATCTCGCTAGTTTGTTTGTTGTCAAAGTCAATTTTTAATCCAGATTCGATTTAAAATAAATCAAGCAGAAAATAGCTCATGAAGAGAGTCTTTTATGTAAAATAAAAATTTCAAATCCCTGTTTTGAATCTTTTTTCTGTATTTTTAAGTTGGCCATTGGTTCACATAAACCTCAAATGCACTTGCGTTCTCAATAAGGATTGATGAAAGCATTGACACAAAGTTTTTAACATTTAGCATTGCTAGCTCACCTCACCAAAACATACATAAGCATTTTATTTACGTGCACATAAATTTGGTGTCATGTTTATTATTATCACTTATACTACCTGTTTTTCCATTGTCAGGATTTGCAACAAGAATGTGTGTTGGTTTTTCATGGAAACGTGCTGACATGAGTAACTGTGTTTCTCTAAGGTTCAAATTTAACACTTCTAATGTAAGTGATATATTTTTTTAAAGATGATCATCTGGATTTTTTGCGTCTCCTGATTGGTTTTTGGGCTTTTTATTAGTTTTAAGGAAAATTTTAGAGGTAAATAATATTTGATTTCAGATTTGGAAAAAATAGTTTTTGGCTGTTTAGAGTTAATCATATTTCTTATTTTGGAATATTGGTGTTTGCTAAAAATTTAATCTGGCTCTGGCGCTTATTCCCAAAACATGATTTTGGGTCATTTTCCATTTTGAAAATTACGTTGATCAAAGGGGTTTGTCAGCTTTTGAATTTACTCAGAAACTGCCTATTAATTTTTTCTTTACCTTGGTATAAAATTTTAAACTTTGAGAAGTTGAACTTTATTAATACTGGATCAGAGTATGTCCCAGTATATTTTGGAATAAAGCTTTTTAATATAACTGTTAAATCTTTCATTACCATTTTTAAAGCTGTTCAAGAGAAAAGTTTTATTTCTCAGTAATTCTTTGTCCCAGGTTAATCAGCCAAGTTTCAAGAAATCATTTTGTTCAATTTTTTGTGAAAATAAACATTATTTTTCAACCCAAAAAGTGGTTTCACTTACTTCGAAAGATTTAAATAAAATTGGTTTTTTAGGAGTTTATATTTTCATGTTATATTTTGTGTCTTTATTTGCCAAAAGTGCATTACTTTGGACATGTATGGCCTTACCAGTTTTCCGTTAAGTTTGTTAGGCACAGTTTGATCAGAATCATCAATACTTCTGCTGGTCATACCTGAATTAAACCCCTGCTTACCAAACAATTGTTGTGATTGTCAGAACCAACACAGCAAATTCAATTGGGTGCTCTTTAAATCCTAACTAACAAATGCAAGTTTAAACTGGCATAAGTAATAGTTCGCTGATCAAGCCCTTTTAACAAAAATTACAGAGCATTGGTAAAACCCTACCTTATGAAAATAATTAATGATGCTTAAATTTTTTTTTTCATGCTTACATTGGTTGGATGATGTTGCCGGTAAGCTCACTGGAAAATGAATACATAATATAATGGTCACTTTATTTGGTCTATATATTTTAAAGTCAGTCAATATAAGTTTTAGCTGTCAAATATCGTGGATATGAATATGATAAATACAAAAATAAAATCTATGTTAAATTTTTTAATTAAAATTTATTTTTTAGTTAAATACTTTTAATGCTATAAATAAAGAAGCGTCAAGACTTTCAAAACATTCAGCTAAGAATTTACAGTATGGAGGAGACCTTTTAAATGTAATTGATGCTTTAAATTCAATTGTGGGAAACGGATCGCTTTTTGCTGACAAAAATAAGAAGTTTGGTGAAAAACTTGTGAAAAATTTTACAAAGGTGATATTTTTACCATTGTTTTTGTATTTTTTTTAAGGTTTTTCTGAAAATTATTATTTTTAGGAATATTAGCAATGTAATACTTTTTTTTTGAGTGGAATAAAGAGTTTGAGTTCTCTCATAAGGTTATATTACATTACCGAGAATTTATCTGTAGGTTAAGACTTCATATAGAGGTACATATTATGCTTTGTTGTATCCCCTTACCAAATGTAAATAGACTTTTATTTTTTAATGGATGCTTATAATGAGCCTAAATTTACAAATTTTTAAATTCATATTTCGTACACTTTTAGCTGCAAATGTCTGATTAGTTCTTACACTTAAGAATTAATGCAGAATTTGTACAATTTAATTGAGTTTCTATTTTTTTATTTTATGTGAGCTTAATGATCATTTAACGCATATTTAACCTATAAGATCACCTGTTGAAAGTGCTTACACTTAGTGCTTTGCCGTTAACAAGCAGTATTGCAGCAAAATTTTCTATTTTGGATACGAATTTTATTTGAATATTAAATTCAGTATAGTGACCACCCAATACATTTTTTGCTAGTTAGGCATAATTTTCAAATTGTTTCCTAAAATAAAATTATAAAATTCCTAAAAATTTTAAAGTTTCCCACAGGTACTCAAAAGTTTTTAAAAAGAACCTTTTAGAGATTGATTTTAAAATCTATCTCTCCAAAGTTCAGCATTAACAAAACTTTGTCCTCAATATTTATACTGTATTTATGCTGCTCAGTTATTTAATATTTTAAAATACTCGTTTTTATTTAGAGTATTTTGAATGTTGAAAGTCAGCTTCTTGATACAAGTTCTTTTGATCTTTGGCAAGATTTGCCCAAGGTATGCTATACTATTTAAAATAGGTTTTTTTGCAAAGATTTGGTTATTCTAACACTTAAGTTAAATTTAAATCATTGTGCAAAAATTTTTCAGTAATAAATAATCTAATTGTTGTAAGTTTCGTTTTTACGTTGTTACGTTTTTTTTATTAACAAGAAAATATTTTCGATCTGAGTAATTTTGTGGAGTATTTCAAAATGCTTTTTTCTCTACAGCAAGGTGAGCAATATTGTCTATCTACTGATAGATTTATATGTAGGTAAGAATTAGCGATAAAAAGCAGGTACAGTTCTTTAATCTTTATCATATCTTTTATCATTAAAATCCTGCTTGTAATTCATTGTTAAGTTTGTTATTTTTACCAGTGAGCCTATGATAGAGGTCAACACTTTTTTGCCGCAAATTTATATTGATTATTTGTGAGTAAGAACTCATTGAAGAACAGTAATATTAGCCTGTTTATTTTTAGAAACAAAGGTTGAGAGATGCAAACAAATTGCTAAAAACAACTGATTCCATTCTTAAAGTTTCTGCTCAAATAGAAAATTTAACGTCAAGTGAAATAGTATCTAAAAATATAGGTAAGCGTTTTTTTCTTTGTGCAAAGAACATTCCAGACAAAAGCTCATAATAGAAAACATAAATTTGGTCTAGATTATAAAGTTCATTTACCTGAAAATGATATTCAAGATTTATTTTAAGATACCCAGAAAGTATAGTAAATAACTCAACCATTGATTCCCATTTCTTTTTTAGCATATGATGTTGTTCATACAATTATATCTGATTGAACTCCTTAACCGTGAACAAAGTATATATGCGCAAGTCAAAACTTTTAAAAAAAAGGCAATGATGTATAATGTGTAATTTTTTTTTTTTAAGTACAGCAGATTCAAATTAAATTTTTGTAACTGGTAGTAAACACAAGATTTTTTAAACTTGTCGAATCTTATCAATTTAAATTCAACTGCATGTATTAGAGGTTTTGCTTGGAAGGGATGATGAATTATGAGATATCAGTAATAGCATTTTTGATGAGGCTTTAAATGGCACAGATACAACTTCAGATAATAATATTGAAATTATGAATTTATATCCTGATAATTAGGTTGAGCTCGACAAAGGTAATGTTATTCAACTCAAACGTGATGCTGGATCAAGCAATGACAGGCTACAAAAGTCTAGAAAAATGAGATGGGATCCATATACACCCCGATTGATCTGTGATAGTATTCACTTTCGCCTAAGTCATCACGTTGAATAGATAAGCCATTGCTCTTAGGGAAGGGTTGCCTAAGCTGAAAAATTTTGTTCACACTAAAAGGGGCACGTTTTGTACAAAAGTAAATTTTTTTTGTGTGAGGCTTTCACTACCTAAGTATGGAATAATGATGACTTATACAGGTGCTGACAAAAAAAAAGTATATATATATATATAAACAATTTTAACAAATGCTTAAAAAAGTTCCTTTTGCAGATGGTTTGTTAATTTGAGCCATTGTTTTTACATAGATAACTGATATACTTTAATTGAAGTATGTATCATTCTAACTGATGTAACTGGAACTATACAACAAGACCAAGGGTTTGCCAACAACTATTACCAAAAATAAATATAAGATAAAATATAAATAGAGAAGTGTTCAGCATGAGTATACCTTAAGAATTTCTTATTACTAGAAATATAAAAGAGGTGTTTTATAATAAGCACCAGTAACTAACCCTGAGTAACTAACCTTTTTTAACAGTAACTAACCTTTTTACATAGATAACTGATATACTTTAATTGAAGTATGTATCATTCTAACTGATGTAACTGGAACTATACAACAAG
>JAUZNK010067614.1:0-14312 GCA_035046665.1 Euphysa ruthae
TATGATTTTGTAAAGAACTTTAAATATAATTAATATTTATATTATAATATATAATTATATTATATATTTATATCTTTAGTATATGAAATGTATATGTATATATATATAGAATGTTTTTATCTTTTTTAAAAAACTCATACACTCACGTTCATACTGGAATCAGCCATATTGAATTTTGAACCATCTGGAAAATTTACGGCGGCATAGAAGAGCATGCTTGCTAATTTGTCATTATCTCCATGAAGATGTTTGCAAAAACTTGAAATAATACCTGCAAATCACTTCTTGAACAACCTCGCACGTAAACGTATGGCACAAGCTCACTTCATTTTAAAGCTTGCCTTGTTTTGAATAATCTTCCTGGTGAGACCAAAAAAAGTGAAAGCGTTTTGCCGTTTAAAAGGAAAATTAAAGTATAGAGTGGTTGTACCTGTGCTTGCTGCATATTTTTTTTTTTTTTTTTGTATTTTTTTGTCGCCCACACGTCCTCTATTCTTGTATTTTCTGTGTTTTATTTAAAAACTGAAATTTATACTCAACTGAATTTGTTCTTTAATGTACTGTATTTTGGCTATTTTAGGCTTCTTGATTTTTTAAATTTACGATTATGTCCTTAAGCCATGGTAAGATCGTTAGATGTCAGAGCAAAGTTACAATGGGATTGAAGCAAAAAGCTGAACTTCCATTTGAGTGGACATTTAGCTACATTCTCGTTATTGTCTTTACTTTAGTTTGAAAATGTCCTGTTTTTCTTGAAAAAATGCAGGATTTTTGTCCTGTGTTGTTCTATTTTTTTGCTATTACATTTTGTCCTATATTCCTGTGTTTTTCACTAAATAGAGTGTAGGAGGCCTACTATTTTAAAAATTAGTTAGTTTATATAAGTCACAAACGTTAATTTTTTTGTCTGTTATACAACATTCATACTGATGTTAAGTATACTATTGAATTGAACTTCCACCAAAGCAAGGATTCTATGAATTCTCCTGTGGATGTTTGCTTGTTCATTTGTTCCTCCATCTTTGTTCCTTTTTTTCAGTAATAGTTCATTAGACCCAGTCCATTTGAGTTTTAGTTAACACAAAATTATAAAAAATGTGGCCATGTGACAATATGACTTGATTAAAGAAAGTCTGGAGCCCATTAATCACTTACTAGTTGCTCTTAAGTTAATTTAAATAATTTTACAATGTAAATCTAACTTCATTAAAAAAAATGTATTGTCGATATTAGATCTATTTATTTTACACCAAAAATGACTTTTTTTCTTCTTTTTTTGTTAGGCATGTGACTCACTATGTTATTATTAAACGAGATTTGACAGCTGTTGATCGGGACACTCAAATTCGTGAAATGCACACTCATTTAAATAAGGTATGTTGGTTTTTTACTACAAACAACCTTTTAATAAAACTTCAGGGAAATAAAATAAAGTTGCATCAAAACAAACATATTCACATGAGAAATTGCATATATAAGGTCAAAATTATAAATTCGTGAAGTCTTAAAGAAAACCAGAAAATTCAAATAAAATTCTAGGAAAAACTTTCATACAACTCAGACAAAAACTACGACTTAACTCAGAGGTAAACATTGATAGTGCATAGGAAGTCAGAAAATATTTGTCTCCAATGAAATCTTTGAAAATTTTTGATAAATCTAACAGAATTTAGTGGTAATAATTCAAGAAAAGTCAGGAAAACGTCTTAACTTATGAAAACTCAAGAAAAGTTTTTTAATCAAAAGGGATTGAAAATTTGAAAGTCTGACATAAGGTATTTAACTATTCTAAAAGTTCTTTAGTGTCCAATCATTGCCATTTCAATATTTCCATTTTTTTTCAGAAACTTAGTTCCATTATTAACATTAGACTTTAGTTCATGGACACACACACACAAAAAAATCTATTTTTATCTAGAATTTTGTTTTAAATTTCTGCTTTCATATTTGAACACTTTTTAAATAATTGTTTTATTATTTTTTTGAATTATAGAGAGTAAAATATAGAGAAGCTGTTTTATGGTTTATATTACAAACCTCTTAAATCTGTATAAAGACTAAATAATTTTATAAAATATTTTCAGGTCGAAGAAAATAAGAATGCACATACTTTAACTCGTACAAATACTACTCATATCTGTAAGTCATTATATATTTCTCATACATTCTTGTTCATTCAAGGACCTTAGTTTTTGTTTAAAAAAACTTTCGGAAATTTCTGCTATTTCCAGTGTCTTTGAATGTTTTAAGGTTGATATAAAAACATCTTTCCAATACTTGTATTTTCAAATTTCTTCTGCAATATTTTTTTATTTGTTTTAAATGTTTAAGTGGCATTCCTTATCAAAATGTCTTTGAGCTGTAAATCAGGTTTCATAACAATCAAAAGATATACTGGGCTTGGTTATTCTACTAAAATTCTCTTTATGTTTACAATTTCAGCCTATTTGTGTGTTTTTATTTTTTCAAGTTAACTTTCATTTGGACTTTTTATATTCATTCCCATATTTTTTATTGTAACTAATTTTTGTATATTTAAAATTGTTTAACATAAATCTGAATTTTTGACACGTGTGAAATGATATCGAATAAAATTTAGAAATTTCTGTTGATTGAAATGTTTTGCTAAAATAATAGACTTTTTTTATCTAAATTTTGGCTATTTTTTTTTTTTACCTGGGCATATAAATGTTATTATAGTTGTAAAAATGTATCTTCTTTCCTTATCAGATCTTTGCTGGTTGGTCTAGGCTGCCATTTCTAGGAATATGAATACAAAAGGCATGATAATGACAATAAAAAATCGACATACTCAGTCTGAACTGTTTTTTTTTTTTAAATAAGGTACAATTCATGTACAAAATAAATAATAAACCATTAAAAACTAAATTAAACCCCCGTCTACCCTCACATGGAACATAAATATCTTCTTTTTTTTTTTTTTTTTTTTTGATAATTATTCCTATCACTCAGGGTCAGGGGTTCCTCCCTATTCAAATATCCAATCGGTTTTCCAAAAGTGTACGCCTACTATTTTATAAAATTTATTACATGTATATATATTTATGTATGTATATTTTTTTAGCTCTAGAACACCAGACTTCTCTAACGAGTTCTATTTCTATGAAAGCTGAAGCTCCAATAACAAAGGTAGAAGTGTTTGTTGTTATATATCTTACAAAGGGTGTATCATATAAAGGGTGTATCATATAAGGGTGTATCATATAAAGGGTTTAAAATCTTGCATCATCCCAATTGCTCAATTCATTTCACATTAAAAAAAAAAAAGAAGAAAAATTTGAATATGTCACTATATCAGCAATATCCTAATCCAAACTATGTCCGTGAACACAAAAGTTTCCTATGATGCATAAAGCTAATTTTTTTTCTATAAGTTTTTGAAAATCTTTTTTTTAGGTGGTCAACCAGTCACTTCAGATTTACATCCTCTGACTTAGTTACTAATTCACAGTTCAAATCATTTTTTTATAAATATTCATAATTCTTGCTTTAATTTTAGTTAAATGTCAAGAAGAGAGATATTTTAAATAACTCAAAAAATTGTCTGTGTTATATAAAGAATCAAATCATTCTTTCGTTTTCAGTGATTTCTAAGTATATGTTTGCTTTGGTCTACTTAGGTCATCAACATGCTGAATGCAGTCCAAGAAAACAGTCCCCCAAATCTTGTACACGTTTTAGAAGGAGTTATAGTAAGTACAAGTTGAATTTTTTTTAGAAATGCAATTGTGATTTTAATTAGCAATAAATCCCATAAATATGTTTCCCAACCCTCTGAAACTCCCTTTTTTATGAAATTACCTGATAAATTAAAAAATCGCTTTACCTTTACTTACAAAGTGACACTATTGCTGTCGTTTATTTTAAAATTCTTTCGGTGAGATAAGCATGCTGAAACTAGCTCAAAAACTAAAATCTTTTCTGCTTTTGCTTTTTCTAGAATAAATTTTAAATGCTGCGTTTGATTTTTCTCATATTTAGAATTTTGATTTAAAATTTTTTAACATTAATTTAATAAGGTTTTCAAATTTCCAAATCTTTTACAGGGGTTTGGACAGAGCATTAAGTAAATTATCTTTTTTAAATGATTTGGACAGCTCAAAACAACAAAAATGTTTATTCAATTCAAATAAATTACTTTTCTTAATTTTTAACAATAAATTTTGGTCTTGCTGATTTTTTTTTTTTTTTTTTCACTCAATTTTGACAAGATTGTTTTCTTCAGGATATTTTACGTACGACGGAACTATATACCCCTATGGACCCAGTTGAACATGGAGCTGGTTTTAGTGCTGATCTAGTTGAAGGATTAATGTGGAATGTAAGTCCAATGTATCTACCTTTATAAACCTTAATAAGTACTTTTACCCTATGTTAATCCAGAGACGGTGTCTTTTCAGCCTTTTATTATCTCATGTACCCTAGACACAATGAGTAAAACCTATTAAAATTGTCTTGATCCTCAATAGTATTTGGTCAATGACTGTATTATGTTGCCACACAACAAAGTTCTCTCTTCAGACTTCATTGAAGATAAATCAACAAATTTTGCTCAGTTTTGATTGATAACTTAGAGTTCCAGTATTTATTTATTGCTCTTGATGATTAAGCTTCTTTGTGTAAATTTATTGGCAGTTTATTGCTTTAAAATCTAAGAAATATTGCAGGAGCTGAGATCTCTAGTTAACCAATATTTTTGTTGCTAAATTCTCCTAGAAATCTAGTTCGTCTTTTTTACGTTTATATTTATTTGTAAATTTTTATTTTATGCTTAACTGCTGTTCCATTTTTATAGGTTTTTTTACCTGTATTACTTTTGAATGCAATTTATTGTCTTTTTATGTCTCTTTAGTTTCGTGAGAGAAGACATTCAGGTGATGTTTATTTAAAAGGTGTGTTGATAACTTTCTCTTGAATAAGAAATGCAATAAGAATTTTCAATTGTGTTAAAGATAAAAACGTAGCTGTGAGAAAATGAAACTTAAATGTTAATGAATATGGCAAGTTGAAATTCTTTCTTTTTTATGGCTTTTTTCATCACAAAGCACTTTATTTCATTGTCAACTACACTAAAGAATATTTTAGATTTAGTTTTATTTAGATAAGTAAGGTATTAAGGTGTTATTTTAGATAAATTGCACTCTATTGTGAATTAAGTTAAATTATTTTGTCAAAGCGAGTGGAATTTTCTTAAGAGTAAGAAAAAAATTATAGATCACAAATATTTAAAGTTGATTGATGATTTCAACTTCTTGAAAAGAAAAAAACTTCTCAACTAGGCCTAAATATTTTTGAATATGAATTTTTTGTTATTTTTCTTGGAGTTAGAGGAGTAATTTTGATATTTCAGCCATTTTGAATAAATTCATCTAGCCTGGATCAAAGCATTTCATACTGGCATTATTTTTTATCATTCTTACTTTCGTTTAGAAAATTTTATACTGCACAGACTCCTTAACTAAAATTTCATTTGAGATTTCATTTTTCTTAAGAAGTTAATTCTGTTGTAGTCTTGCATCCTTAGAAATCATTAATGATAATTTTGGAATGACAGGTAATTTGAAAAAGTTGCTTGAGTCCTATAACCAGGGTCCTAATTGATTGAGCCCTATACCCAAGGTCCTTATTGAATCAAGTTTTTCTAAAAAAAGGCATTTGTTTTTCATTTCTTGTTTAAAAAATCATGTTTAGAATTTGTTGAGATGTGTTATGATGTTAGCTAAAAATTTTTATTTCTGATAATTTTAGTAAGACAGATAGATTAAGGTAGAAAAGATTGTTTAAGTAGGGTCTTTTTATGTGTCAAATTGTTTGAATACTGATTTTGGATACTGTTCAGCAGTTTTGTTGACACCAAATTAACTTATATTTGAATAGGTAAATTTAACACTTCATACCTGCTTCATCAAAAAATGTAAAAAAGAAAAATAAAACATGAATATGAACAAGTTCTAGTGTCTGTGAAATTTTAGTTAAGTTATAACTTCAAATGCATGAATTGTTCTCAATATTTTGTGTTATACATGCTAGTATATAATATAAGCAATATGAAAAAAATTGATGTATATATCAGGCCTTGCCATAAGCAAACAACCTCCTGAGTAGTTAATAGCTCGTGTAAAGTAAATGGTGCGAGTGTCATCTCTCGACAATATGGTGTTCTGTTATAGCGTGGCTAGAACTTCCAAGTTCTTAGATATCGCCTAAGCCGATTGCGCTCGTCTAAAAATGGTAATATAGGTTATTCTTTTTTTACAAAAGTTTTGTACAATGTATTGCATAGATTCAGATAGTTTCACTTAATCCAGATTAGAACAAGCTGGGGGATGTTCATATGGTGAACCTGTACTGAGCTACAATTCAAATGATGCATTTCTCAGTCTTAACTTTTGCAAAAGCTAATTTTTTTAGTCAAATAAATTTTTGTTTATAAGAAATGCCAATAAATATTTTGCTGCAATCCACACATGCATATATAATGCCTTCAGGCTTTGTTACAATTATTATGTAAAGAGTAGGACCAATGATAATTTAATTATTAATTAAAATGTGAAAGGTAAATCAAATGATACCCCTTTTTTGATTTCTCCGTCATTGGTTCAGAAGTATTGATACTCGAAATAAAGGAGAGTCTTTTAATCAGCAATTTGTCTCGTATACCTTATTTAGTATAAGAAACATGGCTGTTTTGGCCATTGTTTTTTGATTAGTCTTCAAAATGTTGTGCTGAAAATTTTTATCGAGCTCTATTAACTCTATATTTTCCAAGGATCAATAGGCTCGTACAATAACGATTCTACAATTGGAGATCACTTATCGCACCAAAATGTCTTTCAAGTATCACAATCGCCTTCTATCCAAGCTGCTTTGCATGGCGAGGAGCGTTGGGATTATGACATAATTAACCTTGAAAAGGTTACAAATAACAGGTAAAATAAAATTGCTGTTGTTATTCAGAATGATATTTATCTGGACTGCTGTCCGGATAACTTTTCTTTTATATGTCGAAAGTTAATTGAACATAAACAATTCAAACCTAGAGAAACTAATGAAGCTTATTCCCGTTTTTTTTAGGTTGAGAAGAATTTCTGGAAAAATAAATTTTCTGGTTAAAACCTGATAATGTATCAAAATTTATGTACCCTAGTTTTTCTTATCTGATTTGTATAGCTTGTTCTCATCTTTTTTTATACTTTTTGTTCCTATTTAATGTTGATTTTTTTTTTTATTGCAGGCCGTTATTCTACTTAGGTCAAGCTATTTTCAATCGCTTTGAAGTTGGTGAATACTTATCTGTATCTAATGCAATAATACGGAACTGGCTACAAGTATGTTTTAGAATTATTTTCTTATTTTCCTTATTTCTTTAATGCTCTTACCTACTTTTGAGAAAAAACTTTTATATAGGATGAGTTCCAGGGACGGTAGTAACTTTTATCTCTTTCTCTTTGTCAGACTTTTGATCTATTCTGGACAAGCCGATGTCTATGCTAATCTCTCTGCAGATTTATTTAGATAATGTTGTGAGGAGCTCCAATAATTTTTTTAGAATCTAAAATGGAATTTCTTGGCATTAGCAAGGTTATTGACTGAAAAATGGTAATTATCCCCTTATAAACCAAAATTAATGTAGATACAAGTAATAGTGTCAGGTAATTACTTATACAATATTTGAGATCCCTGCCAAAATTATCAGTGTTATAGACTCACCCTTGTAATCAGTTTTTCCACTTGGTTTTCCGCATTTTTTTTATTTTAAATTTTTTCTAAAATTTGGTATTCACTATTCTTTCTTGAAACAGTAATTTCAGTTCAAAGTCCAAACTAATGATTTTGACCTGATTTACAGACCGTGTTTGATTCTGAATTACTAGGAATAATTTTTATAGAATTTCAAAAACGCCTTCAACACATACTTTACAAGACCATTTTTCCTTTTTTGTGTAAAAGTTGTCTCACTACACACTTTTTAATTTAAGTCATATTTGTCAAGTAGAAAATTAAATGGTATGTAAAGAAGTTTCTAAATGTAAAGAAGGCCTTTTAAAATTCTGTTGACTTAGCAAAATTATATTTGGTTAATCCTCTCCTTATTGTTGTTTCAAAGGAAAATTCTTTAAACTTAAAATATCGAATTTTTGTTTGAAGAATAAGCAATTCATTGAGAAAGTTTCTCACTTTTGGAAGTATTCAATGTGTATTGATATAGATTTGCCTTTAGTTAGTTGAAGCAAATTATCATTCTCACAATGCGTATCATAACTCTACTCATGCTGCAGATGTTTTACATGCTACAGCTGTCTTTCTATTAAGAGATGAAGTCAAGGTAAAATATTATTTTATTCATCTTCCATTTTGTAAGATTTTAAAATAGAAGATGTAAGGCTAGAGAAAAAATAGAAGCTTCTTTATCATTTATAGAAAAACCAACCAATATACAAAGTTTGCGAAAGCATGGCAAGCTTGTTGGCAAGCCAAAGTTTAAAATGGTTTTTGGTAATTGATGATAGAAGAAAACTGCAAAAAAATTTAACAAATAGCAAATTTTCTTACTCTACCAGTTATTAATGTACAATTAAGCTGTAGCTAAATAGAAATAAAATTTTCTTTCAACAGTATTGAAATTATTTTGATTTGGTCTTGATCTATTGGAAGAATAGTTTATGCAATAAAAAAAATGATTTTATGATATATCTTATACATAGTGAAATAAAAATATTGTTTTTAATTTTAAAATATATTTCAATTTAAAATGAATTTAAATTTAACTTACAATATGTAGCACCCGCCTTTGTAAAGAGACAAAATTAAATATTAAAACAATTTCATGTTTACATTTGAATGGAATGGTTCTTTTGTTTAAATGTTTTTCTGTGGACAGTATTGAAATCAATTTGGTTTTGATTTGGTAACTAACAAAAGATATCATGGTAACTAAGAAAAGATATCATATCTTATTGTCTCAATTTAATTATTCTCTACTGTTGAAATATTTTTATTAAAGAAATGGGAAGGCGAGACAAAATATGAAAAAATAGGAACAAATCTAGACCCGAATTTTGACTCAAAAATCTGTTGATTCAGCAAAAAAAAGCCTTACTATAGAGAATTTTTCAAATGAGCTCCAGCTGCAAAGCTTGTTACGCTTGCTTTTCTTTCAGAATAATTTTTCTTTTGTTTATATCATTGTTGAAATATTTACTCAAGGGACCAATCTGATACTTACCCTGCTTGTAACTATTTTTAAATGTCCCAAGACTTTATGATACCCCTATCAAATTTTATTTTCATGATTAAGTCCTGCATTAAAACGTTATAATTAAAACTACCCCCATCCAACAAATTTTTTTTTTTCTTTTTTTAAGGTTCTTAATAACTTGCACTTTAATCCTTATTCACTACCTCAATTTCAAGGCAATTTCAGTGCAAGCATATTATAACAAGTTTTTTTGGCAAAAACCATTTTGAAAGCTCATCCTGTTCTAATTATATTAATTCAAAAATGGCTAAGATCATAAAATAAGTTCTAAATGGAACTGCTCAGATATGGTGGTGATGTAAATTAGTATTATATGATTTAAATAAGGATTTAGACAGCTGTGTAACGAGTGTTTTCATTTGTTTTAATTTTATTTCAAATTAATAATATTTTACAGCTTCATTGCCATATCTGTAGGGGTTTAGAAAATACAGCCGATTTAATGAGATAGAAATAGCCATGTTGCTTTGGGAGAGTGGCTTTCAAAATCCTGAGACTTAAAGGGTTAACAAAGAAATGATTAAATTTTTGGACTCAACAAAACTTACAGTATCTTACAAAGTTGTCTGTCCTTCTGGTACTTTGTCTCAAAAACCGTGCTTGCTCTTCATGAATTCGTGAAACCATAATGCAAGAACAGTTTTAGATTTTTGAAAAAAGAAATACTTGTTTTTCAATACTGCACCCAAATAAAAAGATAAAAGCTCTTAAATTTTATTAAAAATTCAATTATATCTTTTTTTTAAATTTTTCTCTGTTTTTGCTTTTCTCAAGCACTCCTGTGGTTATATGAAATTTTGGATTATGTTAGTAAATATTATTTTTAATAAATTTGGCATGCCAAACATCTAACCCAGTTCTCAGGACCCAAGACAAGATCATTTTTTGGCCTAATAACAAACAAGTGGTAGTGCTTAATTAAATATTACTCTTTAAGTTGATTTTCCACAAAAAGGAAAAAAAAGTTGAAATTTAAGTAATATTTGGAGATTTTTGAATATTTTAGAATTTAACTTCTAAGGCTGTAGAAAAATAGATTTTAATTAATATTATTATTTTTTAAATTCTAAATTTCGGTAAAACAATATTCCGAGGTGAAAAGAAAAATTTTTAGGATAACAAGGAGGGGAGGGAGGGAACTGACAGGAAAGTTGGATTTGGCACCAGAGGAGGGGCTTTCATTTTCATTTTTTTTTTTTTTTTTGGAGGTAAAGGAGTCCTGTGACTGCTTTAATCCCTTAAGTGTCAACTTTTTATAAAAATTTTTGAAAAATTTAAAACAATTTTTGTAAGGAAGCTTGTTTTGTTCCAGCATTGAAACATGATATGCTAAAAGAGGGTTAATTTCAAGAATTCAATTGGGATTCTAGCTACTTGGTCTGGAACGCAAATTTTTACAAAAAGTGCCTCAAATAAAGGATTGACATATAAACATAAGGGATTCACATATTACATCGTTTGACCATAGTGACAATTAATATCTCAATTAACGGGTTAAAAGCTGTGATAATTATTGCAGCTTTTCATATCAAAAATATATTTGAGCTCAACTTTTGGTAATAAAGTATACTCACTTACCTGAGTAAAATTTACTATTAACTTTAGAATACTCTTGACAGATCTGATCAAATTGCATCCCTTATTGCAGCGGTTATTCACGATGTTGACCACCCTGGGTTCACAAATTCCTTCTTATGCAATGCTGGTAGTGAACTAGCAATTCTTTACAATGATATGTATGTCACCTTTAATAAAATTTTCTTTTCCAGCTAAACTTGATGAAATTTATTAGAATTGTGAAAAATTCATTCACACACAAAACAGTTTGGACACAAATAGAGGGATTGGTAAATTTCTCATATTTGCAGCTGATTAAATTTTGTATAGTGCTCATTTTTATAATTTTATATATTTTGTTGATATATAAAATGTTTTCGCATATTAGCGAATAATGAATATTGATGAAGCTTTTATATATAATAAGAGAAGGCTGAAAATTACATTATATCTGGTTTACTGATAATAAAATCAACTGAACTGGATTAAATGTCAGTTTTTCTTCACGAAATAACCAGAAGATAAGCTATGAAAGTAGAAAAGGCACAGATCAGGAAATCAAAGTTTCACCAGTTTTTTATCTATTTTATATTTTTAAAGTACCAAAATGTCTTTTGCTGTCTATAAACATCAGGAAAAGTTTCAACTAATCGAAACTCTGCATATAGTGGTTAAATAAATATCTTTTTATTTTCAGTGCTGTTCTTGAGAGTCATCATGCTGCAATAGCTTTCAAACTTACAGCTCGAGATGCAAAATCTAATATCCTTAAAAATTTATCAAAGTAAGTTATATTTTTTTGGGTTTGTTTAAAGTTTCGGTCAAATGAGAGCTCAAAACAAGATAAAATTTGTTTGAAAAATGATTTATGCCAGCTTTATTCAAAAATCATTTGATCTAGGGTGAAGACTCAAATTTGGTATTTTTTTGTTCTTAAGAACTTCATTGATCTTAGCCATTTAGTAGTTGGTATGCCTATATCTTAATCCTTAAGTGAGAGTGGTTTTTTTTTTTTTTTAATAGAATCCTTTGTGGATTTTGGAAATAAATTAAAATAAAAAGGGCAAAGTAAACTTTAAGATATTTCTTTTTTTTTGCTTTAGTGAATTTTTGAAATTTTGACCTTAATTATTTCATGCGCATTTCAATTATTTTTGATACAAAACCTGAACCTGGCACATGGAGATTGCCTTAAGCCAAACTTTTAGATAGAATCCTGGCCTTACTCATAGGGCCAATTTTTGGTTTTTCATATGAGTTCTTATTAATCTTTGAATGTCTCTTAAGAAAACTGTAAGGGTAAAGGTTCACAGGAAAAAAGATAGCGTTAGAAGTAATAATTTTAAATTTAGAAAATAAAAATTTTTTTGTTTTTTTGTTCCTTCTCTTTACCTCAGAGCCCTTGTGTCATTTTATTGCAGATGAAAATTTCCAAACAGAATCTACAACCATTCAGCACAAATTAGATTTTAGAAATTTTACTTGTCCTTGAGGTGAGTACTAGTGCACTAAAGAATTAATTTAACCATTACTTTTTGATTTCCTTAGGGATGATTATAAAATCTTGCGGCAGTCTATCATAGATATGGTTATGGCAACAGAGATGAAACAGCACTTCGAGCATCTTACAAAGTTTGATAACAGTTTTAACAAGAGGCATACGCTAGTCAGCTCTCTGGACCATGACACTATGTCTAACGTGAGTGCTTTAAGTTTTGATCTGATTTTTGGTTTCACCTGATTTGATATTTCAATTCTAAACCTAAATACGGTCATTTTATGTCTGAAATCAACATTTTTGAAATTCTATCAAAATCCCTTGAATAACTTTTTAATTCAGAATGGTCGTTGTACTCCTGAATCATCTTCTTCTATGCATGTCAACCTGCAGTCACCAGAAAATCGCGCTGTTGTCCGACGAATGATAATAAAATGCGCTGACATTGCTAATCCTGCTCGACCTCCAGCAATGTGTCAGGAATGGGCATATAGAATAGCAGAAGAATATTTTAGGCAGGTAAGTGGGTCCTTGGAAACTAGAATTAGTTTTCGTTTTAATATTTTCTTTTTTAATTATTAAGTTTTGGCAAAATACGTATGTCCAATTCCAATTCTATTTGCATAATACCCATAGCTATATCTCAAAGCAACAATTTACCAAAACAAAATTTTTAAAAACCTTGTGATTTTAGTACGAAAAGAAAAAAAAACTACAAATGGTATACAGCATACTTGAAGTAATATCTCATACGATGCTTACCTAAAAACACAGCAAATTTTCTGTTCTCTTTTTCAGTGTTATTGCTCAAAGCTTTTTTTAATTTTATTTTGAATTATATCTTCTTTTTTTTTCATTGATAATAATAAAATCAACTTTTTATTCAAAATAATATTAAAAATTGTAATATATTCTTAGACAGAAGAAGAGAAGAAGCGTAATTTACCTATCGTGATGCCCGTGTTTGATAGAAATACCTGCAACGTACCAAAGTCTCAGGTATTTGTCTGTTTGTTAACATTGTTTACATTATGCTAACATTATTGGGAATTTAGGTATTGTATGGCTGTTTTGATTTGGGGCTATAGATGCTAGTCAAAGATGACTTAGTGCCAATTTATTGCTAAGCTGATAGTTGAACTTCAATTATGACTTGTTTAGACTGTTTTGGCCATTTTCATTTCTGGCCTCTTCTAAAATAGTCATTTATTGTAGTGCAAAATAAGTGTTATTGCCAATATTTCATTAATATAATCATATGGTATATTGGATAGCACTGATGATAATTCCCTCGATTTTAGGGTTTTGGCTATAACCTTTCCAAAGTGCATTTTTAATGCTTTCTTATATTGTAAGGTTAAAATTATTTTAAAATATTTGATAAGAGGGAAAGAAAGGCATCAATATGTAACTATGCAGATATTGCAATCAGAAGATTAATTGCATGTTTGTATTTGGCTAGGTTGTCAATTTATACCAAGTTATTTTAAACTTACATACAATTGCAATAATCGTAGCAGTAGCTAAAAACTAACTTACAAAATTACATAACTATAATATATGGTAAACCAATATAACAGTGCAATAATTACAATATTTGGTAAATTCGATTAGGAAAAGACCAGTCAGCTAGTTTTCAATATTCATGGATTGCTCCTTGTTTTTGATATTTTAAAATAGAATGGTTAATTTTCCTGATGAAAGGGTATTATAGATTATTCTGAATAAGTTCCTTAACCGTGACTCATTATTGATCTTAACACCTAAATTTATGGTATCTTGAAATCTGAAAGATTGGTTATTAAAAGGTCATTAAATTTTACCTTACCATTAGCCAAATTTTGAGGTAAAGGATGTTAAAATACCAAAAATCTATATTTTTCCATGAAAACTTTTTTTGATTTTTTGCATAAAGTTAAATGTCAAAAAGGTGGCCTATTCTAAAATACAATCCTTTTTCTTGCTATAATATTATTA
>JAUZNK010067625.1:0-14311 GCA_035046665.1 Euphysa ruthae
GATTACGCTGTTCCACCACCGTCCATCATTAATGCATCAAATGAAAAGCCACAAGAAAACCGTGATGATGTTGAGCCTACAGAATTAGATCCTGACGCTGTTGAGCCTGACTTCCTTGAAATTAACGATGAAGACGAAATTTTTGGGTCAAATGAAGATGAAGGAGAGAGAAACATTTTCGTCTTCATTGACAATATTTGCAACATGTGAACTTATTTTTAGGTTCTTCTTAGTTTTTTCTTTTGTTCTTAAAAAGAATTATTCTCGATATATTCTTGAGTTTGTTCTTGTATTCCACACTTCTAAATTTGCTAGTTCTTCGATTTAGAAAAAAAACATTTCCCGAAGACATACTAAAATAAGCATACCACAAGCATAATTTGAGCATCCTGAGAAAGTTTTACTAAGCATATCCGAGCCTGATCTCTAAAAAAGATATGCTTATAAAAAAACAAACATGTAACTTAAAAATATAATCCAGTCTTAAAGTTTAGAGCACAAAGCTTTGAAAGTTATGTTTGTTTGAATGCCGTAAGATGAAATATTTCATTCTCATAAATAGGGATGCGCATAACTACTGTGAAAAATGAAACGTAAACAAATCGCACATGCGATTTGTTTTTTTTACTGTTTTAGATTGTATTTTTCTTGTCAAAGAAAAATTTGTCAATCAGTCAATTCAATGACTGTCAAATTAATGTATATACTTACTTAGTTTGTCATTTAGGATAAATATAATAGCACCACTAAAGTAAACTTAATTCATTTTTATTTGCAGTAATATAAAAAAAAATGTTATAACATAATAATAAATCAAGCTATTTTGTTATAACCTGTATTTACATTCTATAGATCAAAAGGTAAAAGCGATGAAATAGACGGTAAGTTTTTAATTCAACATCTATTTTATACTAATACACAAACTTAACCATTTGTAGTTCTATGATAGGTTTTGCCATTAAATGATGAGAGATACCAAGTCGAAATTCAGCCGCCCTGAAGGTCGTCGTGGACTATTCCATTTAAAAAAGCCATTTACCAGCATGGATTTTATGACAGATTTTATAGCTTTAAATTGTACTTGGATTTCTGGAGGATAAAACAGTAAAAACTACACAGCCCAACCGGAAATAATGAAATCGAGATCATTGATATTCTAAAATCAGAGCTGAAAATATTATTTATTTGAGTCTTAGGAGGTCTATAAAACCCAGCTAGAATCCTATGAAATTAATTTCTCATGTAAAACTTCTGGAAATTTTACGGTTTTTAAATGGAATAGCCCAATATAGACTTATAGATTATGGTGTGATATCATGATGGTGTGCACCATGCAGCATGTGCTGTGTTTTTTTGTGTGTGTCTATAGTTACATCATAGTATCTAGTGTTTTTTGCTACAGCTACTGGAGGCTGAAATAAGGCAACCCACCTTTTGATTAACCCTCTTAGGCTACTACTTTTCTGGATGTAAATAGGTTTTATTGCTGAACATAAAACCAAAACTTTGTGAATGTACTAGCTACATAACACAAGAAAAATAAAAACATCAAAGTTATATTGAAGAATGATGCATATTGTATTATCTTGTGATGCTTTCACAGAGTGTTTCATTAAGGTTAGTACTAAAAAGAATTTGTTTAACAAGTTAATCTGAGATCAGGGGGAAGATCATTTCAAAGAATTAGCACCTTTAGAAGGTTGTTCATGCAGCCACAATTTTCATACAAAAATTTGCAGTAGTGATGTCAATCACAAAATCCACACTACTGAACTATTCCACAGTAAATAATTATTATTAAATGAGGACAGTTTTTGAGCAAAAGATTTTAAATTATTTCTTTATCAGTGTTGCGGATGAGCAAGAGTCTTGGAATCTAGTTTTATTTGCTTTCTGAATTCAAAACCTAGTATACGCTCGGTGTACATATTGCAAGAGTTGTTCTCTAACTTTTTAATCTTAGAATAAAGCAATTTATTTTTTAGACATGCATTAGATTTTTTAAACTATAATTAGTATAGGTAAATAATAGTAATTTAAAACATATGCATTAAATGTTTATTCTGGCAAAGTTTCTGGAGGCAACCTGCTTGTTTTTCCCCTGAAAACTCAAGCAGGTTGTCATGTTTTTAAATTACTGTTTACCTGTAAAAATCACTTAGTCGACAAACCAAAAAATATTTCAAGTTATGGCCTGTATAACTTAAATTTATTCCAATTAAACAGTTTTTGGTCTTTGATAAATAACTAGTATTTCTTTTAAATTTTATTTTTGATGTGTATTATATAGTTATTGTTTATATCTCAAATTTGATTACCAGACGTTACTTAAAAACTAAAAATTGATTTGCATGGATGCACACTGGGGTCGGAATAAGCTTTTTCTAAATGATCGGTTATTTGATCCCTTCCATGCCTCCTCCCCTTTCCATCACACTTCCCCTTCCCAGCACAGCCCACCATGTTTGGGCTTTACGAAGAAATTTTTAAAATTGATAATCAACCATTTTTAATATTGTGCATGTAAAAATCCGTGGAAAGCACAGTGACCAATCATAATTGGTTTATATCAACTTCATAACATTTTCAACACTTTGTAAAAGATCTAAAAGGTAGTGATAACAAGGGGGAGAAGATTTCTAAACAAAACTTAAACTTACTTTATAATGATATATAAATTGATTTCTAATCGTCAAGCTACTTTGCATGCACTCAAGTGAAGGTTAATTACAGCAACATGTTTTCTTAGTGACTTATTTTGCCCAAAATGAATAAATGTAAAAAAAAAGCCAAAGTGTGACCCCTGAAATAATAAAAAAATATTCTTATTACCCTGAGTTTCCATGAGCTAGATCTTCATTCAAATGACTTGTTTTCGTTTTGATAATAGTGAGTTATTTTTGATAACAATTTCACAACGCAGTTTAATACAAAATGGAGGAGTTGTAATTATGAGATTTCTGCAATGTTGCATCAAGAAGTAAAAACAACAAATTTGATCGCTTTTAAATTTTTTTTTTTAAAGCAAATTCAGGTCTGATAAACAATTTCCTGGTCCGAACGTTATTTTGACCCCTGGTACACTAAAAATGTTTTGTAAAAATCTGCAGTCTGTTCCAGAAGGATTGTTTGTTATAAAATAAGTTTAGTTTACTACTAATATTGCCTATTAACTTTGGTAGCTATAGGCTTTCCTAAAATGTATTTTCTAAAATTCATCCTAGATGTTTACGGTACGGTTTCTTAATCTGTATTTAGTTCAAAGATTATTGATTCAGAATAAAAAAATCAGTGTTTATTGCAAGGCGTAGCATGTTACCTGTGTGGTAGACGAACATAATCATCTACCCGTCCAATCTATGCTAGTATGGAGATGGGCATTAAACAGAAAATGAATAAAACATTATAAGTAGAAATGTATAAATAATTAATACTTCATAGATAAATGGTAAAATTTTTATAGCTTTAATTCACAACTTAGCAAAGATTTAGAACGCAATACATCAAATATAGTAAAGGCCTATAATAATGACATATTTTATTGTTTTTTGCGATATATTCAGGCACAGTTAAACAATTTTATTTTTTTTGTTAATTCAGTAAAATTTAACCTTAAGATTGAAATTCAATGGTTTTTTCAATCAAATGTTAATCAAATAGCACATTTATATGATCTTTATTGTGTTTGATTGAATTCAATTAACTTTTGTATGGGCTTGATATTTTTGGATTAATTTAATTGCTTTCATCTTTGAAATTCAGAATATTTTATTAGTAAATAAATTTGGATTTTGAATGACTTCATTATTTAGATCTATGTGATTGTTTTGGTGTTGGCTTTAAATTTTACTATTAATTAATTATGTGCTAGGCTAATCGACTAGTTGTAGAAATTATTCTTGGAAATCATTTTTATGTATTTTAAATGACAAGCAAGAGGATTCTAGTATTAAAACTTTCCTTATCGGAATGAAAATCATAGATATTGGTCACCACACATGCTAATTCTTGGAACCTTTACTTCTAAATAAAATTGAAACCAAATTTGTTCTCACATTCCTAAAATTCTTTCGTGTGTTTAGTTAAATACTGATAATTTATTGGCCATTGATACAACAATAGTTTTTGCTAAGATTGCTGTAATTTGATACGTTTATACACGCTAAGAAGAGTAAAAGGGTGAAGAGGGATGATGTGCAGTTTGGATAAAGTTAATCGTCTGTTTATTGAAATATTGTAAAAAATGTATGTGCTTTGCATTATATTCTTACTTAAAAAGATATGTGAGAGGAAATATTTATAGTGGAAAACAATAAATGAATTTTGTTAGTAAATTTAAGAACTTTAAGAATAGCAATAGATGAATGCTTTTATCAAGCCTAAAATAATTTTTAGTGAGAAATAAGTAAATAATAAATATATAATAAATAAGGACAAAGCATTTATTTTTCAATAAATTTTTGAAAACTGCATGATTCTATTTTCAATTTATTGTTAGTAAAAAAACATTTTCAGGTTGAGGGTTTGTTCTTTGTGATTTTTATCTATGTCTATATTCTGTGTTTGACTTTTCAAATATTATTATTATAGTGTTCAGGTATGTTAAGATTTAATATTTTTATGTTCAAAACTAGCATTATCATAATATTTTGGGGTATAGAAGCCTAGAAAAAGCCTAGAAAAATCCTTTCTAATTAAGCAAAATTTTAAAAACATTAATAAATAGAACCAATAAAATGCCAGCCAAACACAATTAAATACATAATTGAATCAATTGTATTATTTTAAATAAAATTTGAATTCGGTTGGTTATAGATATTCAAATTTTCAATCTTTAGATTGCGCTCAATCAAATTTTAAACTCTAATTCGATTGGATTAACTCTAGACTTACAGCTTTTTATTATTATCTCCCCTATCGAACGACAAATATCCAAATTGTTAACCTTGTAGTTTAAGATCAGCATTCGTCCATAGTTTAAGATGAGCATTCGCCTATATTCTACTAACAGGTTCCTGTGGAACTCATGTTCATTTCAAACAGGTTTTTTGAGTTAACTTTTAAGGAGGTTTTAGGCTGAAATTACTGTCAGGGAATATAATCGCTTACTCTATTTAAGTATTCAAGTAAAGTAATCAATAAGGTATTCAGCATTGAATAAATTTTCACTCTTAGTAGCCTTCATTCAGAACTTACTTTTCTTTTAAAGCTATATATTCTAACACAATAGTTGTTTTTTCTCAAGGATGAATCTTATATTGAGATTCTGAATATATCTATTGAGAAATATTCAGGGTTGCATGAACTGGAATAAAATTATTTTTATAATGAATTTCCAGGAGAAAATAAAGAAGCTTAATATATGTTCCCGTAAATGTGAGAGGGCTAAAAAAAATTGGAAATTATTTTTTATTTAGCAATCAATGAACGATGGAATTCCAGGTTGATTCTGTTTTATTTTCTTCAAAATTTGATTCTGGTAATCTGGCTAGTGTTAGAAAAGTGAGTAATTTTCAAAAAAGGCTCCCTATTAACTTCTACTGTAATGGCTAGTTTAAAAGTTTGCTTTTTATTTCCTTTCTTTGATAAAATACCTTGTAAAATAATTCCAAGATGGACAAAGCACAAGTTCTTTTGGACATTTTAAGAAGATTATTTGCAACCTTTAATATGTTTTTAACATTACAAAGTTGTTTTAAAAATGATGTAAAAGAATTGACAGTGTATCATTTTGTTTTTTATCTTTACTGTTAAAGAGTAGATCAAAAAAATTGAGTAAAAATTTGTTATTCTTCATTTAGAACTCAATTTGCTTATTAATTTAATCAAAAGATTTGATCAACGAACATGATTTAGGAAACTTTTGGTCATTCTCTTTATGAATACCTGTTGACAGAAGCTGATATGCTTAGATATCTAAAAGTTTTGTAGATATCTAAAAGTTTAAAGAGAAAATGGGAAAGATATGATTTATAGTCGCATTTAGATGTCAGTTTTTAGGTATCTGTTATTATAACGGTCACAAAATTATAAATTTTCTATGAAGTTCAGCTTTCGCATCCATTATGCGGGAGTTATTTTACTAGTTTATTTTTAAAGATGGTTGGTTCTGTTAGATTTTAAAGATGGTTGGTTTTGTTAGATTTTAAAGATGGTTGCTTTTGTTAGATTTTAAAGATGGTTGGTTTTGTTAGATTTTAAAGATGGTTGGTTTTGTTAGATTTTATGGTATAGGGAACTTTTAAAAAGAAATACAATGGAAATTATTTGAGAATGTATCCTATGTAACACTGTGCTATAAATTCCCAGTCTTTTTGTTCGCTTATATTATTATTATATTTCAGGTGGGATATCTGGGAATTTTATATATTACAAAAAATTTTTAATGAAAAATAAAAAATGGCACATTGAGTATAATATCATTTTGCAATATTATCATATTGCAAATCGAAAGATTTTTAAAATTCATAACTTTCAAATTTAAGACACAAATTATTTTGTGATTGTTCTTTCCGAGTTTTATAAGTAATGTATATATGTTACTATTGGAGTTCGTTTTTTTACTGGTTTTACATAAAAAACCTGACATCAGCAAAGAAATTGTTGAATAATTTCATGAATAAATTTAGAATATTACTTACAGGTTGAATTAAGTGTTGATTCGCGTGGAGTAGTGCTAGATGCTCACCAATTGGAATATGATCTATGGACATCCCCAGATGCAGCAGGAACTGAACATGAAAATGGAAACAGAACATGGTTTTATTTCAGTGTAAAGGGAGCCTTGAATGGAAAGCTTGTAAAGTTTAACATCAGAAATTTAAATAAACATTGCAAGTTGTATGGTCAAGGAATGAGCCCAGTATATAAAATTTACCCTTCTAAGAAGTACGGGACTGAATGGGACAGGATCCGAGCCAAGCCAACTTTTGAGGTGGAATTTTTTTTTTTTTTAATATTCTAGATTAAGCCTGATTTTACATTATCTAGTTTTGCAGTGAAAACAGCTTTTAAAACCTTCATGAAAATTTTTCTTAGCTTTTAGTAAGATGTAGATGTATAGTATAAAATTTTTAATTGACGTTTTTAAATTTACCTTTAGGTAACTGATGGTGAATTTAATATATCATTTTTGCATCGATTTGATGATGTTTCACGAAACACTCTTACATACTTTGCATTTTGCTATCCTTTTTCATATGAGGACAATCAAAAATATCTGGCATCTATAGAACGGAAATACTTACTCAATAAATTTCCAGGTATTACTTCTATTCTTACACCGTGCTTTACATGTTTGTCCCGATCATGCAGACAATCTTAGAAACTTATTTAATCACGAGTCAGGAAAGTGAGGATTTAATCTAACATGTAGTTAGAAGAGTATAAATGGCAGATTTTGACCTCATGGGTCTAATTATGTCTGTATAATCAGCTATTATTGTTTATTAGTCACTAAGTACTTGTATTTTGGAATTTTCATATAAGATTATATGTCTGTTAATTTTTATTTACTAAATTTTAGCAGATTTAAAATGTAGATCCTTGAGAAAAATTTAAGATTAAAAATATTCTGGGGTGTGATCTACGGCTTTATGGGCCTAAGGAAAGAGATTGAACATTTTCACTGGAGTTCCATAATAAAGATGTGTGAAATTTTGTTCAAAATGTTATGCTATGATTTTGTGAAATTATTAGAAAATATTGGTTTTAAGATTTTTGTATTTTGACTATTCCTAAAATAATTTTTAACTTTGTTCCCAATACCCTAACATAAAAAATTTTGTTCAAAAATTATGTATTTCGTTTTTTAACATTTGGCGTTGCCTGTCAGGGATCCTATAAATTCACTCTCCCCTGTGTGATTGTCTGTGCATTTGTTACAGTTTTTGATTTTTTTATCAACATTATTCTTTAATTGAAGAAATGTTGCTTCTGTTAATTTATTTATAAGATCTTGAAATTTTTTTTTTTAGGCCTAGACCTCTAAATTTATCAACTTTTTTTCTAGTAATTTTCTTGAACATTTTAAAGACAATGATAGAAAAGATCAAAATCTCAAATATCTTAATGTATGAAAATGGAGCTGAGAGATATGTGTGTTTTTACTTTCTGCAAAATATTTCTTACCAATTTTTAAAAACAAAACCAACTAATATATTTTAAGAATTGTTTTAATTATTCTTGAGTTTTAAATAATCAGGACTATTATTAATTCTGGATAAAAATCTCACTTTAAACAATTTTTGTTCCACTCATATTGTTTATTTGAATTTAAAAATAAATCACACCCACCACAGTGAGAACTTTCTAAGCCACCATCTTTTTGAGTTTCAAAAGACTTACAGTGGAATATGAAGATGTATTAAAAACCGCCTTGAAAACAAAATCTTTCAAGTTTTGTTTTTCTTCATTTTTGTTGCTAATATTTTTTACATGGTATTGTTGATACGTAGAGCAGTAAATTTCATTACTTTTTCAATAAATTTGTAAGTACAACAGACACTAAATTTAAAGGATTAGTTTTTTGTTTTTCTTTTTGTGATTCTTTGAATGAGCAAGCAAATAAAAATTTCCATCCACCGTTTAATTATTTAGAGTAAAAATTTCACTCACCTTGCTTTTTTATTCCACCTACCCCGTTTATTTAAAATGAGGAAATTCCTTACCTATGCGATTTATTATACCCACCCAGATTATTCAACACTTGATAGTAATAATTTCACAATATGCTAGTTTGATTGGTTTGATTTTAATTTTGTATTTAAGTATTTTCGTACGATTTTCCATGTCTAGTTGACTGTAAGGTCATATTCATATAGCTGTTCAGGATACATCTCTTTACCAAAAGTACTTAAATAAGTTTTAATAAAAAATTATTTATTATTATAAATTTCGCTTTTTTTTTCTTTTAATTTTAATTTTTCCTTAATTTCAGGTATATACTTTCACCGAGACACACTTTGTCTATCTAAAGATGGTTTAAAGGTTGATCTGTTAACAATATCTTCATGTAAAGGAATCACAGGGTTTCATGAAGATAATCTTCCCCACTTGTATCCTACTGAACACTCACCACATAAAAGAGCAAAAAGATTTAAACGAAAAATGGTAAAGACGTTTTTTTACGAAGATCACAAGGTTTTATCCATGTTATGTATATATGTGTGTGTGTGTGCATGTATGCATATGTTTAAATGTGTTGAATAGTGATAGAATGTTAAAGTCCCCTATGAAAATACACAGCAACAATTTTCTAATTTTGAAAAGTCTTGTATTACTTAGGAACTACACACCGTAAGCTACTACGATATATTCATGGGATCTAGATTTCTTTTCCTCACTAAATAGTTTTTTCACCACTGTCATTCTCTGTATTTTCTCAACCATTTTTTTATCTGCCTGCCACTCATGCTATTAGATATGGCATAAATTCACCATAACAAAGCTTGCCTTGTTTGGAATATTCTTCCCGATCAGTTAAAAAATTGTAGAGTTGTTTTAAAGTGTGCACCAGCATGTTCAGCTACACAGATAGCCACATATTTTTGTACCTGTGCTTGCTGCAAGTAGTTTTTTGTTATTATTCTTTTACTATATGACTTACAGTTTTTTTTTTTTTTTTCTTTTTTTTGTTTCTTACAATTTTTTGTATATATTTTAGAAATTTATTAGTTTATATTTTCCATGCGCGATAATTGTTGTTATTTTTCTTGATCATGCTCATACTTCTGTTAAATGTGTTATTGAATTAAATCTTCTTGATATATTACGTGTAAAATCACTTGTGTCCCTATGTTCCACAGTCTGGTCCCCCGGTCCTCGAAACTTAAGATAATTTTACACTTAAAATCTTTTCAATATTTTTTGGCCTTAAAAATTAATCTTTATGCATATAATAATAATTTTTCTTAAAAATTTAATTTGAAAATCAAAGTTTAGTTTCAAGTTTTATGATTATGGTTATCATGAACAATTTTTGGGTGAGACTTGCTTAAAATTTTGCATTTAAAATTTTTTTTTTTCAAAATTTTGATCTTAAATTATTGTGCAGTTTTAGGAATACTCTGAAATGTTATGAATATCATTTCTAGAATTTAAGATATTTTATAAGGCTTTAAAACCGTAGATTTCTATCAATTTTTCTTTCTTGTTTTTAGAATTTGTTTTTTTAAAACATTCCACACTCTTGAAGTATCAATCTTAGATTTTCATAAATTAAAAATAGAAAAGATATTTGTAAATTAATAAAGAATTAAGATTCTCACAATTTAGTATTTTTGTTTTATTATTTTACCAGTTCTTTTCAGTGGATAGACTAAACTTTTATCACAATGATGGTTTTGTCACCTTCCTGAAAAACACTTTGATGATCTTTTTTTTTTTATTTATATCCCATAATGGAGGGAGATCATCAAAAGTCAAACTTATTAAGAGATGATCACCCACTGTTCTGACAGAGCTTCCATTTGAGCTTATGGTAAATAACTGCTCAGCCAGACAACCATAAACTTTTCGCACTGAATCGAATCAAAAGCTACTCATACGCTAAGTGGATGATACCCGGATTTTAACCCAGAACCTTCTGGTTGGGAGTCAGATGTCTTACCGACTGAGCTATCCGGGTACTATGACTAAAAGGTGTCTTTTATTTATAATTCTTGCTCTTAAGTTTTGTCTTAAGTCTGTGATTTCATTAATTATCTTTTTGTCTGTATTTTTATTTTCAGGTATTTTTTCTGAGTAGTCGTGTCCATCCTGGTGAGACTCCGAGTAGCTTCGTTTTCAATGGCTTCCTCAACTTTCTTTTGCGAACAAATGACCTTCGCTCAAAAGTTTTATTGGATATCTTTGTTTTTAAAATGGTGCCAATGCTAAACCCAGATGGAGTTATGAGAGGACACTACAGAACAGATTCTCATGGAAGAAATCTCAATCGATTTTATGAAAATCCTGATCCGTATCTGCATCCATCCATTTATGCTGTTAAATGTCTCATGCTCTATTTCCATCAGTCACTTCAATATAAAAAGTTACGTAAAACAACTAAAGAGTGCTCTCGAAGTTTACCTGATATTCATACCATTAAAGAAATCAAAGTACAAAAAATTCAGAACCTTTTGTTTTCAAACGAGAATGTGTGCTTGTTAGAAGAAAGAGAATTATTAGCCAAAGGTGTTTCTTTAAGTTGCAGTAGAAATAAAACTCATTTTTCAAGTTGTGAAAAATTACCAAATAAAATGGTTGATTTACCGCATTTTACATTATTTAACGCTGGTAAATTTAACAAAACTTTATTTGAACGTTCAAAAATTTGGAACAGTTCAAAATGTGAATTGTCAAATGATATTGCAATTTATGTTGATTTACACGCACATGCATCTAAGCAAGGTTGCTTTATGTATGGCAATCATTTTGCTAAAGAACAAGACGCTGTGCAATGCATGTTATTTCCAAAACTCATCTCATTAAATTCGCCAAATTTTGACTTCCTCGCTTGTAATTTTAGTGAAAAAAACATGCGTTATCGAGATAAGAAAGATGGTTTATCCAAAGAAGGAAGTGGGAGGGTTTCAATATTTAAAGCTTTGGGCATTATTCATTGGTGAGTTAATTTCATTTTAACCCTTCCTTCACCCCTTTACAGTCCCGAGCAGATATTTCCATTATCACTACCTCATCTGGTAGTGACGAATATTTTTGTTTCTGAAGGTGGCTAATTTCAAGACCACTTTACGTCCATATTACAGCTGTACACATACCCTGTTTTGATCAAACATTTAACAGCATGTCCAGTCCTTATTCCTTATTTTATACATATATTATTCCAATTTTGCTATATTTTTCACCAAAAACAAAAACAAATCGAAAAAAGTTTTCTCAAGGTGGCTGAGCCTCCTCCAGCCAAGAAAATTTTTTCCACTCAAAATGCAGTAAATGATATGCTTGAAACGGATGATTTCAGAATTCAGTACTGGCAATGACTTTTCTGATTCAAAGAGTGATATTATATGTGAATTATATCAAAGAATTATTCAGCGAACCTGAGAATCGACACTAACACATCAACACTACCTGATGCTTGATGATGATGAAGTTCCTGATTCTGCTACACCACAATCTGCCTATCATCTTAAAACTAGCTTGCCTATAAATTTGGCTTCACCAAATATGGGTATGGAGCAAAGTTTTAGTGCTATCCTAGTTTCAGTGATGTCATAACAAACAGTGGCCCAGTTGAAATTTTTACTGATGAACTTATCACCTATATTCTTGATCCAACTAGCATTTATGCTGAACAAACTAATGAAAACACAGCTGAAAAAAACCCATTCAAGTTTAAGAGAATGAAAACCTGTTACCTGTGAGGAAATTAAAGTTTACATAAGGTTAATTTTACACAAAGACCTTTTGTGGAAAACGTCATATGAACACTAATACGTTGATGACCTGATATTTTCGATACCATATGTCAAGCAGATAGTGTCTTATAAAAGATTTTTTCTAATAGATAAGTTTATTAACTTTGTTGGTAATAGTAGTTTGAAAGAACATTATGAAAAGACAGCAAAAATATAATCGCTTCTTCTTTGGAAAGGTAGACTTTTATGGAAACAGTATACCAAATAAAAGAAGCAGATTTGGCATGAAGTCTTTCGTGTTTTCTGAAGTTAGTACAGATTATGTGTGGAAGAGTATATTGTATATCGGGATGAAAATTACTGCATTGTTAGAAAACACTGTTGGTAACTTTTACTTCATCGCAACAAAGATTGTAATAGAGCTTATGTCTACTTTACTGAGTCTAGGTTATTGTCTTCACATTGACAATTGTTAAATTTCAATTGACTATATTGGGGCATTACATAAAGGTCGATTACAGTTAGCAAAAGATACTGTTGTGAAAAAACTAAATTTGAGAGTGTGTGGTAAAGTACAAGGAAGCAACTGCAGTTACGTTTACCATGTGTATAGACAAAAAGAATGTTTTTATGCTGAATACTGTTATTGTCACAAGCTGGTAAACCTGTTAGAATTCCCCTGGTAGTTGATCAGTACAACAAGAGAATGGAGGTGTTGACTGCAGCGACCAGATGATGACTTCTTATCAAGCTGAAATGAAACTTGTTAAAAAATGGTATAAAAAGCATTTTATGCATTTACTCAATGTATGTATTTTTAATAGCCACATTGTTGCTAACACAATGAGCAACAAGATTACAGCTTTTAAGTTTAGAGAAGAAGTTTTTCATAGTGTTTTCAACCAGTATTCAACACTGACTGCAATAAGACCAAGAGAAAGTCCACCTGCCTTGACCAAATCCAACGTTGAAAAATGTGCCAGCGGTTAAGGGGTTAATGTTTAGCTTAATAGCATTGTTATAATTTTTTAAAATAATCTTTTCATGCCCTATTTATGGTCTGAGTTCTTTTATAAAATAAGAAAAGTCTTGTTTATGGTGATATTTGAAATTATTTTGATTAAAATTGTGTTTTTCTCAGCAGCTGATCAATCAATTAAAAAAATTTTTTTTTGCATGAAGTTAGTAGTCTTTTAAACATGGGAAAACATATTTTCAGTTATATAGTTTCTCCAAATTCTGGATTAACGAGACCAAAATATACTTATTTTTTTTTTTGAGATTTAATAATTTTTTCCAAATTTTTAAAATCTAAAATTTGAAAATTATCTAATGAGGAAAAAAAATGCATAACAGCTACTTTCAAAAAATTGACAAATATGAATTTGTCAATGAAGCAGAAATGTTTATTTTCAAGAAAACCAGCTTTTCTTGAAAATCATAAAAAAGAATTCATGTTTTAAAAAAGCATTCATTTCACAAAAAAAAAGTAGGAAATTATTCTTAATTTTGTATTTTGTCATCATTTGGTCTTTATCACATGGAAAAAGTCCTGATTCACGAACAGCAGGCTTTAGCAATGGTTATGCTTTTAATGCTGTAAAATTTCCAATTTTTTTTTTTCAAATTTTTTTATAATTTCTAAACAAAAAAACTATGTTTTAAATTCAGTATGAATCCAAAGTAGCGTAGGATGCAGCTAAATTTATATGACTTGCTGTTGTTAAAAATTATCAATCCTAACAGAGAATCCTGTCAATAGCATTTTTTTAACAAAATCTTTTATTAATTTCTTTAAAAAAATTCATTTCTTTTCGATGCTGTTAGAGTAATATAGAATTATTATAGATATGTTCAAAAAATTTGTATGCATTTTGGCTGTCTAAAAAAAATCATTGGGTTCTTTTTCAGATTTTGTCCAAAAAGGATATTTTGCATTTTTCTGGAAA
>JAUZNK010067636.1:0-14311 GCA_035046665.1 Euphysa ruthae
TATATTATATACTTTTATATATAAGTATATAAAAGTGTTATAATAAAGTATTTTTGAAAACCATTAATGTTGTCTAAACATAATAGCAAAATAAAAAAAAAGCCAAGTCAGCACATTACTCACAACCTAATTGTACAGAGATTCTTTTAAACTTTTTACGTATTTTAATCTTTGAAAAACAGATATATAAAACAAAATTACCTAAATGTAAAAAATATTAAATCGAACTGAGAAACATTTTAATAAGCAAATGAGGAAAGCAATTTTTTTTTGAAGACCAGATTTGAAGTCAAACCTTCTATAAAAAAAAAGTGGATACGGGAGTATTTGTCTAATAAAAAAATCTTGTAGGTAATTTTCTAACATCTGGAATAATAACTAATAAAAATATTCAATTCATATTGTATCAAATGCATTCCAATTATTTCTCTTTCACGCCTTTTACTTTATTCCCACTTTTGAGATTCTGTTATTATCCTGTATGTACTTTAGTGCTGCTTTTAACTTAGTTATTCAAGTTATATTAAAAGACGCGATATTGTTTTTAACGCCTTTAGAAGTATTTATTATTGTAATTTATCTTTGTTAACACATTAGCTAAGTTAATTCATTAACTGTATGTTTATTTTTTTAAAGAAAGTATTTGCTAGCGCCATCAAGTTTAGATGAAAATTTCCTTAGATACATCAGTGAATATCGATCTAAACTTAATCAAAAACTTAATTAAAAACTTATTAACTGATTAAATTAAATTAAACGACAATACTTTCCTGAAATAAAGTTGTTGCAACATTTTTAAGCTTGATTTTATCTTAGATGGATTAATATAAATAAACTATTTGATGCAAGCATAAGCTCGGCTTAAACACTGAATTATCAATTTGTAAATTATTTTTATGTTTAGTGGCAAAAGGTGCAAATTAAATTAATTTTTTACGTTATCCTCTTTGACGGATTCATCTTTTTATAAAATCGTAAAAAAAAAAAAAAAAAAACTTTTTTTATTACATTTTCTTACAAAATTATAACATCTTATTCTATCTTTACTCTCTAAAAAAAAACACGAAAGCAAAAATTAATAAATGCCAACTATATATTTAAATATATATATATATATATAAATATATTTATTATTTATTTCAACTAATTTTTACATAATTATTTTAAATGTTTAAACTTTATTTATAAAAGATTGTTTTGGTTTTAGATTTCATAATTATATTTACATTTTCAGACTTTGCATACCTTATCGTTTAATTTTAAAAATTATTATCTTTACTTTTTAAACATCTTTATTTTTGAACTGCATGAAATAAACAACTCACTTGTTATGATAAGTAATTGGTGTGACAGCTTCTGTGGAAAACTCTTGGCCGCTTGATTTCCCATAAATACACTAAAAAATATATATATATTTAAACTAGATATAAACGAAAACAATAGTGAAATAGCTTACTGAAACTTGTTCAATTTTTTAACCTTTAAGAAATTATTAAATGGAGGGGCTTATAAATGGTCTTTCATCCTGCACTTTGAAAGTCATTGATAAAAAAACCAAAAACAAGTAAATATATTTATTAGTATAAGATGTTTACTGAGTTGAAGGTACTTATTAAAGACATCAATTGGATGAAATGCAAAAAACAGATGAAGGCGCTTATTGGATGAAAACGTCTGTTGGATGGTGGACGCGTATATTAAATGGGAAACGCTTATTAAAAGAACTCACTTATTAGACATTAGATGGTGCTTGTTAGAGAAACACGCTTATTGGATGATGGTTGCTTATTGGAGAAAGACACTTATTAGAGACACTGGATGGACAGTGCTTATTAGAGAGGTGCTTATTGAATGATGGGCTCTTACTAGATAATATTAAATAGCAAGAAATCAAAAGCTTAAAGCAGAATGGCTTATGGAGGAAGTCTAAAGGACCTTAAGGCCCTTTAGATTTAGGGTACAAAATTGATGAGGAAACATTAAGATTTAGGGACATTAAGAGGCTGTTGGAAAGCAAATTCCTTTTCTTTAATGAAATATCTCTTTCAGTGTAAGTCTAGAAAGTTAAGCAATTTTAACTTTCAAGTGCTGCAGTAAATAATAAAAAAATTCGTTGTACAAAATTCCTTGCTTAAAGATATTGGGAAGAGGGGGATTCTGGGAGTTAAATATCATATTTTTAAGGAGATACTTTCCTGCAAAGTTTCATTTTTTTTTTGCAATTTGATTCATTATAAAGTTCATAGATTTTATCTTTTATCTTTATTTATAACTTTTCGCGAAAGAAAATTTGTTTTGAGGTTTTTAAAAATAAATTTTGAGAGGTAAATTTTGAATTATGTATTTAAGTATGTGGCTTATTTTGTACATGATTTTGATATTTGTAAGAAAAACAACAAGTCGTCTTCAATATGCTTTCAAACAATCTGTGCTTTTCAGTGTCTTCAAAAAAATTGACCCTACTTTTGATAAGGCAAAAATTTCATAATTGATAGGCAAAATAATAGACTGACAAACAAGGCAGTAGGACTTCTTTTAAACCCAATGTTATATAATAATTACTAGTAAAACTAAACTAGGCTGTGAAACATCACCCAAATCTGTATTTCTTTCATTCACCAACATTTTTGGTCTTCGCAGTAATTTTTCTCTTGTTGAATCTTCTCTCTCTACTTCATGATCTGATATCTTAGCAATTTGTAACACAAACCTTGATCATGTATAGGACATTTGTTTATGCCTATTACTTCTATAGTTTTCCAGTTATCTTTTCTTCTTATACCGTTCCCTCATCCACACAGTCCTGCAGTGTAAACAATTGCATTTCTGAAAATATTGACAAGGTTCTCAAAATGCATATCTTTGCTTTTAAGGAATTCAACGTCCACCACACTGACTGGCTACCCTTCTCTAAAACTACTATCCTTTCTGGTATCGACACCTAAAATGTCTCAGTCATTAACTTAACAACTCGATTCTCCAACTTGTCTTCCTGATAGTGACAATCAGAAACTTTCTTAAGTTAATCTATTCCTTTCATCGAATACTGATGTTCCCTAGTCAGTTAGGAAACTCACTCCACAATGGCTATTGCTTGAATTCAACTTTAATACAACTTTAACCTCTTCCCATGATCCATAGGAAATTATTTTCCTATAAACTGGGAAAATGAAAACTGGGACATCATTCATGATCTACTTCATGATATTCTACTTGAACACATCTTCAATCTTGATGCAGAGGAATATGTCAAGGAAATAACTTCATGACTTCATGTTGGCATTGATGCCTATATTCCTTCTAAAACCACACATGGTTTTCTCCAGCGATTGCGGCGGCAATAACTCATTTCAACCATTATTTTCACCCTCTTCAGTGCACTAGCTTTTTTTTTTTCCATATCAAGAAAATGCATAATAAATATTTACAAGGTGATAACATTCACGTTTATAAATGTACAATAAAAAAATACCACAAGATTTTGACAGGAAATCAAAGACAATGTGTGTTAGGTAAAGCCTTACGATCGTTTCATAGACACCCTTTTCAAGTATAAAAATATCAAATAAGAAAAACTTTATTATAAATACAATTAACTTAATTATGCCTAAATTAAGTTTATGTATAAATCAAACGATGTTGTTTTAATTTATATCTCAATGTAAGAAAACTACAGTTAAGATCTCATAATCTTTTATCAGGAAAGTCGTTCCGCAATTGCAGACCTCTGTAACTTGTAGGAAACTCTTTGGTTAGTGGAAGTTTAAAACTATAAAATTTTTTCTATTACATCTCAGGTTTGTATTTTGATAGGTAACTTTTTCGAAATAAGTATTGAAAATTTTAGGAAAGGTACCATATATATAGCAACACATAAACATTAAAACTTGAAAAGCAATATTTGGTAGAAATTTAAAAGATTCATTTCAAGCATAAGTGGTTTAGAACTTTCACATTTTCCTTTAAAATTTAAAACTCAATATTTTTTCTGAAGTTCAAATAACTTTAGTAAGTTTGATAGATATGTACTTCCCAAGCGATATTTACATAACAGAAAAGATCGATGAAAAAACCAAGAACAAACTGTTATTCTTTTCGAAAAAATTGTTTCTTCAGTTAACTCTAGCGTGTTTGGTGGAGAACCCTTTTTGAAATCCAAACTGTTTCTTATAAAATAAACTATTATTTACAAATTAATTAAATATCCTATTATAAATAACTCTCTTGGATTTGTTCTTGGATCTAAACTTTTTCTAATTTTCAATAATTTACCTTATAGCAGATGATACTAATTTTTACTCATTCTTAGGGAAAACAAGCAATGCTTTTGATACGGTTGAAAATGTTGCTGATTTGGAAGATGATCTTCGCACTGTTGTTGAATGGCTTCAAAAATGGTATATAAATGGTTCTAATAACTGCTTTAAGGCACCTTTACTTCCATTTGTGCTGATGAATGGCAATGAACTCAATGGCCTAACATTCTCAAATAAATTTTCTTGGAATTCTTACATTGAATCCATTGTAAAATCTGCTGCCATGAAATTTGGATTTCTATTCTGGTACGACAATTTCTTCCACCCAAAAGTATACTTTATATCTATAAGGCTACCATGACCATGTACTTGATATTGCTGCCATCTTTGGACAAGAGCTTCTGCTTTATGTCTATCTTATAGACTGAATTCATGTACACTCAACCTTGCTGGTCCTGATATTGGTTGGAATCTTCAATCGCTTTCCCTAGCCTCATTTACACTATTCTGTAAGTATTTCAATGGACACTGTTCTGATGATTTGAAAAAATCAACACTTTCAATTTAAACTTTTTCAATTACACCAAAGTTTTCATCTGCTACTCATCTTTTGACACTGCAGATCCCTCAATTACACAAAAACTTCTATTCATCAAGCTTCTTCCCACATACTTCTCACTTGTGAAACTCTCTGCCTTCTAACTGCTTTCTTTTCGATTATGATCTGCAACAAGTGTAATGCTAAACAATACCTTTCTCAGTTTTTTGTTTTTTATCAATAAATTTTGCTTTCAGCCTAATTTGTCTTGCAGAAAGCGATTCATTAAAAAACTTCGTTAAAAATTTTCTACAATCAATGAAAATTAGAGTTGCCAACAAAAAAGAAATAAAAAGGCATTAATTTCAAAAACAAAATAATGGTGATGGTCCATATTTTTCTGACATTAGCTCCTGAAAGTTTGAGATCTCAATTGTTGATTGCCGAAAAAGCATAAATACATGCAACATTTATTTTAGTAAATCATTAGCTATCAGGACTAAATCGATTTTGGGATCATATTTAGATTAACTTACCTCTTCTGTTATTTTAATGCATATAAAATGCCAGGTCCAACATGGCATAGTAAATCTTATTTTCAAAAAAGAAATGGTAACCTAACCTGAGCATTTCTAAGAGAGTTTAAACAGTTAAACTTTCTGCCAAAAATGTTAAATATAAAAGATTTTACTTGTAATGCTTGCCCTTTGTCTTCACCTGCCATGAATTGTACTTTAATTGCAATATTACGTGCAGAACCAGTTCGACTGGAAAAGTTCAAAAATGTTGGATACACGTACAAAGTGTTTCTAAAGAATTAAATAAAAAATTAAAAAAAAAAAAAAAAAGATTCATGAATTAAGGTTTAACATAAAAGTTTTGAAACAACCTGCATAGAAATAGAACAAAACTACTTATTTGAGAACAAAACAAAATTGTTTTGGATCCATTTAACAGCTTGAATTTTTTATTTAAATCTTTTGAAATAATTTTATTCTCAGAAATTATATCATAAATTTAATAAATTTATTAAGTATAAGTTTCAAACTCAGGGTGTTTAACTGTGTTCAAAATTGGAGGCAGAAAAACCTAATCAAAAATAACATATTCTAACATATTTTAACATTATTTAAAAATTCAGCATAATCAAACAGTTTCTTTTTGAGAAACAATTCTCTTTTTTGAACATTATTTGGACATGTTTGTTCTATCGGCACTCTTTATCAAGATGTTATTATTACATTAGAAATAATATTTCCTAGAATAATCCAAAATTATTTTTTGATAAAGATCAAATAAATATATATAAGTGTACCTGCCCAGCTTGGGATTTTTTAAAGATAATTATATAGACAAACATGTTGAAAAATTCACAAAGAAACGCCAGTCATTGTCTGGCTGTGTCATGGGTGACCCATATAGACCCAGTCTATAAAATTCGAAATAGAAGAGGAGTCCAATCTTACAGAAACAACACTTTCAAACAACATAACTCCAGCAGAAGCCAATTTACAAACCTATAGTTAAAATAAGGGACAAATACTTCTTTTGGTGCAAACTCTTGAATTTCTTTCACTGGTGCACCTTGTTTATCTGGATAAGGATTTATCTATACATAAAATGATATTATTGATATATAATCATTAACCCTGGGCCAGTTAGGCTGAAAAGAAGAACTAGGAACATAGAAGAGAAGAAATATAAAGCATTACATCATTAGGTATTATAAGCCTAGTAGCCCAGAATAAGATTTTAGAAATTGAAATTTACATTTCTTTAACAGCCATGAAAAAAAATAACTACATAGGATTGATCAAATTTGCTCGTTTTAGGAAAATCTTGAAAACTTTTAAGAATTGCGACAATTTTTTATACTTTTTGAACCCGAAAGAATGATTGATGATTCTGAAAAATCTGTTTGCATCTTTAATTGCTGAATGGTTTACATTATTTATAATTTATTTATTTATTCAATATATGGTTGCATACAACACAATGAACCCCATTTAAAAACTCATAGATCTAGCTATAAAAGAAGTATTTGCCAAGTAAGGAGTTTGATTCAAAGACTTTATGCATCCTGCGCAAATACCTAATAAACTAAGGGTCTGGGTCCCAGTTAAGTACCTTGCGATGTTTTATAGTTGCTGGTAAACACTCAAACTGTTGTCCTAATGTCTTATATTTAATCCAGATGCAGTCTTGATTTTAAGTTGGAGGTGGTAGTAGAAATGAAGTGGATTAGATTTTTATTATTAAGCGTTTATTTCTATTAAACTGATTTTAAAATATTCACCAAATTTTAGTCCAAAAACATTAACTTGCTCTTCAGAAAATAAATATAAAACATTTCTTCAAGAATCATGCATATGTTTTTCAAAGTGCAAATGTATTTCAGATAGTGATGATCCAGATCTGTAAAAATTCTACATTTAAATTATACAAAATAATTATACATTATACATTCCATGCTTTTAAACTTTGCAAAATTATGTGACAAAATTTTTAGTATCGTATTTTAGTTACATTTCCTGCTCTCTGAATTAGAAATAATATAAGTCGGCAACTCCATATTTTAAAATACATTTTTTCTTTTTTTTGAACACCCCATCGGCACATCATGTGTGATTTTAAACTGTTTAATGCTAATATATTCTCTTTTGTGTGACAAGGAATACGATCCCATTAGGTAGAGTACAAAATCTTGCTAAGTGGTAGCGGTCAAATCCCAAACACCACACCTGTGTTTATCTTTTTCATGTCAGAGAATATAATTCTAACAGGTAGAAAAAAAAATCTATCTAACCTAATGATAGTGGTGAACCCCAAAATCCACACCTCCAAATGTAATAGTTGTACTTGCTGCAGTTGTAGTTTTGTTTTTGTTTTATTGCTTTATTATTTTTTAGTTTTTTAGTCAGTTTTGTTTGATTTGACTTGACTTAGCCTAAATATTATTTATTATATATTATTTATTATAATTATTAATACTATTTAATTCATTGATATAACATAAAATAAATTCTTATTAATATTTATTTCTGAAATATTATATTTTTTATTTTTTTCCATTAAACTTTAACTTCTTAATTTTTAACCAAATAATGATGAAAAGAAAATATGTAATTATATATATATACTAAAAAAAATTATTAATAAATATAACGTATAAGAAACTATTTTATTAAACTGCTTTCATATTTTGTTTACTTTGTGCTAATAGTTTGGTATGTTTCAGGTGGTGTCACTGCCAACCATGATAAACTTTTTAATGCTTTAGTTTTGTTTACAGAAATAAAGAAGTATCATAAATAATTTATGTAGAGAAACCCCATTGTGAGCTCAAGGAGATATATAATAATATAATTTGACATTTTATAGAGCATAATTTTATAAATATTAAAATATTAAATACTAGATTTAATTACTTGTTCCATATATTGAAAAATTTAAAAGAATATAAATTACAATAGAAATAAAATTTCTTTCAATATTAACAAACCTATTTATAAAAATATAACATTAAATTATTGAAAAACAAACAAAAAGGTATTTACGTGAACTCATGAAACTTAAAACAAACTTTCCATCCAAGCTGTTTAGGGCCAGCAGTTTGAGAGGCCTGGTTACGATATCTATAGTTAATTTTTTTTTTTTTTTTTTTTTTTTTTTTTTTTTTTTTTTTTTCCCTGAAAATTCTTTTACAATATCTCATAAGTTTGACTGAAATATAATTTATCAATCCAAACATATTTTACTCAATTCCTTTAAATTCTGAGTTTATTGAGACTTTATTCATTTATCAATACCAGTGTCTTTTTAAGTAGCATGATTATGCATTTCTATTAATGTTTTTGCTGATATAATTATACACAGACTATTTAACTACAATGTTCTTTTACAATTTTTTCTTATCTTTATAAATAAAAAAGTAAATCAATTAGCAAATAAATTATTAAGAGGGTTATCATAAATAGTCTTAGCCTAATAAATCAGCTTGGTTTTCTTGTTATATATGTTAGTAATTATTTTAGTTGATCTTTTGCAAAAAGCTTGCTTTTGTATCATTATTGAAGAATTCTAAAAAGAAAGGCAGGAAGGTGGATATATAAGGGTTAAATTTCAACCATAAGCCTTATTTTGTGTTCTAAAAATATTGGTGTAAATCACAGCAGTTTCGGGTGGAAGCGAAGTATTTACATTTGTTAATTGATGTGATCTTGAAGTAAGAGATTGGATATAACCAGATAGTCGTTTCATCATTAACAGCGTCCGTGATTGGCTCATTCATAAGAAAATTTATAATTACGTTTTAAACGTGATAAAATGGACGTTAGTTAATGTCCACTGTTCCTTGACCATTTTTTTTTTTGAAAATTTACATGAATAAGCTTGAAAAGTAGTGCTTTCCAATGAGAGGCAAACCACCTATTTTATTGAACGCATGATACCCCAAATTAACATCATTCAGCTTGAAAGTTGAAAGTAAAGTTATATATCGCCGACAATATCCGCTCAGATTTGGGAAAAATGGAACTACTTATAGTGGTTTAAAAAGCAATTCTTAAAGTATCGTGAATTTAAGATTTGACCTTTAAACCAGAAATCTAATTTTAAAATATAACTATCAAAAATAATTCCCTATATTAAATAATGAAATCTTAGCTTCTTTTTTTTATCTTAGCTTTCGCTATGGTTTTAAAAATATTTGTATTTCTTAATCGATTCAATTACTTATTAATTCATATATTTATTTTATATATATATATATACATTTATATATTTTATTTATTTAACAATTTAATTATTACAATATTTAATCAAATCAACCCTTCCGAATTCCTAAACATTTACTATTTCTGCTTCGAATTCAAATTAATTGCGAAAGTTCAATGGAAAACATGCTCTACCAAGTCTAGCAAATAGCAAACATTCCCCATGATATTTGGATATTTTCTTTGAAACAGAAAGACGTGTTATAGAAACAAGACAGTGATATTAACAAGACTTATTCAAAAAAGAAGATTTCCATTAAATATCTAGACAAATTATAAAGAACATCAATTTTTTGTATAAAAGAGAAAAAAAAACCAGAAAAAATCTCCTTTTTCAATAAATAAATGAAGATGAAAAGTGTATCTTTAAAACTGAAGATGCTTTCCTGGGACAGTCCCTAAGCTAAACTTTCAAAGGAGGATGTCAAACAATTAATAAACTTACTGGAATTAGTTCAGGAGTTAAACTGTATTTAATGTTATCTGGAGGTGGGGTAATATCAAGCTTTAGAAGACCTAAATAATAAATTATATTTATAAATATCCTGAAACAAACCTATACAAATAAATATATATTTAAAAAAAAAAATAATAATAATGATTTTAATTGAGGGAATGTCACTTTAACATTTTGCATGTAATCAATCCTTAGTGGTATATTGTATTTCCTTTCATTCCTGTTTAAGTACCCCCCTAAAATGGTATTAAACGTTACCCCTAATTCTACACCCTCCCTACCCCTCAATTTCAAGAACTTTTCCTCCACAAAACCTAACTATATTATAAAATGGCATCACGATTTGAAAAAGATAACTTCCCAAAATTTTATTTATTTTCAAAGAAAGATACAATGAGAATGAATACAATGAACACAAAAAAGATTTAATATATTAGTAAATAAGCTTAAATATATAATTTTTCTCTTTACATTAGAATAATTATCACTCTAAAAAAGCAAAATTTTAAGATGCCTGGGACATTGAAGAAACATGGTATACAAAAAACATCTCATTTTATTACAGCATCTAACAAATTATTTTATTATCTAACAGAAGATTAAGGCTCCATTCAAAAAATTATTCACAATTTTAAAATAAATTGAAAGAAAAACATCACCAAAAAACATATGAGTTTAATATTTATTCTGGCAATACTTTGGAAGACAACCTGCGTCAGAACATAGCAACGAGAAAATTTACCTTGGATGCATTTGAGTTTTTTCAGCAGAGCATTAGGTCTTCTCAAATCAGCCAACAGCTTTATTAGATCTTCATCACTTAATTTTTCAGATTCCTAAAGCAGAAAAAATTTTTTTCAAATTCTCATAAACAAGGACGATCTATCAGCTCTATACAAAATTTCATGAAAAGATGGTATTAAATAGTACAGGTTTTTAAATGATAAATTTTACGATATATTACGTGATTTTAGGAGAGGTTCTACAACACAACATGCTCTGTTTTGACTTTTTCAGAGATGACAGGATTGTCTTGAGAAAAAGAATTTGTTGGGACAATCTTAATATATCTTTCTAAAGTTTTTGACTAAAAAATAAAAATCCAATACAGCCTCCTGGTTTAATGCTTATGGTTTCTCATTGGAAAGCCTTGCCCTTTAAATATTTATCTTATGGGAAAAAATCAAAGGGTAGATGAATGTAAGTTGTGTTGGGAAGACAACAAAAGGGTATAGTAAATGAATGTAAGTTGTGTTGGGAAAACAACAAAAGGGTATAGTAAATGAATGTAAGTTGTGTTGGGAAGACAACAAAAGTCAATTTTAGGACCTCTTTTGTTTAACACATTTATTTATGAGATTTTTTTTTTTTTGAAACGGATATCTGTAATTTTGCTAATGACATGCGAAAACTCTTTTCAAAGTGTTTTTAATCGTTTAAAAATAATGATTTACTTAAAGCATAAACCATTGGTTTTGTAATAACTTATTGGTAGTTAATCCAGGAAAATTCCAGTTAATATTTTTAGAAAGAAATGTGCCTGATGAATTTTCAATTTACGTTGGTCAGCAAACAATTTCAGCTTCTGAGGAAGGAGGGCTATTAGGAGTCCAGTTTGAGTTTTTCAAGTCAGGCTGAAGATGTTTTAAATGCTTATATAATGCCTTTTATTTCCAATCTTATAATTTGGATGTTTTGTAACAAGTCTGGTGTGGACCTTATAAATAGTGTCCATAAACAGGCATTGTGTGTTGTCTATAATGAAACATTTTTCGGTCTATCTGATTTATTATTGTTAGATAAAGGTCGCAGCATCCATAATGGAAACATTCATCTTTTAATGGTTGAAGTTTACAAAACTGTAACTCAGGCAAATCCTAAACTACTCAGGGGATAATTTTCTTTTAAAAGCATAACCTTATGTATAATACACTGGCAAAATCACATCTAAAACTACCTGCAGCTTGTAATATTATGCATGGCACAAATTCAGTTCATTTTTAAGTTTGTTTAGAATAACTTTTTTGATGAGATCAAAAACAGTAAAAGCGTTTTGACTATTAAGAAGGATTAAAGGGAGGAGTGTATATTTGTGTACCTCCCTCTGCTGGCTGCAAATATTCTTTCTATATATATATATTTTTAAATATATTTTGTTATATCTATTTCTAAAATTTGCTAGTCATAAACGATAATTGGTTTTGGTTATTGCACCACTTGTTATCGCTTCATATTAGCATTAAATGCATATAAATTAAACAACAATATTATATATTATATTAATATTATTATATTTTTTAACACTTTTTGGAGTATTATTTCAAAATACTTTCATGTTAACTCTTTTTAAACATTTGAAAAATTTACTATTTTACCTGTTTAAAAAACGTGCTAACTGTCAAACATATTGCTCTGAAGTTGTTCAAATCAACTACAGATTCTTCCGATTCTGCTCTGGTACGCTCGTAACGAAATGAATTTGGACGACCAACATCAGCACTGTTTGATGTTCGACGTGACACAGATTCAGTCTGTCGTCTTAACGATGATCGAAGAGTACCACCTGATGATATATCAGGAGACTAAAAATTAAGAAAATTCCAGTTGAAATCTACAAAAAAAAAAAATTTTTTTTTTAATTTTTTTTTTTTGGTTTTGTGCTATGTGTTTGAGACAACAGACCAAAAAATCCAAACAGCTACAAAAACTAATGGTATCAAAAATCTAAAAATCTGCTTTCTAAATAAAATAAGATCTTATCCATTTTTTGTCAGATAATATGTAATAAATACTCACACATTTATTTAGATTTGGGATATTCACGGTAAACATTCCTTGCTTATTGTAAATTTTTATTATTGTAATTTTTTTGTATTACAGACACATAATTTAAATATATTTGAAAAATTACCTCATGTCTGGTTCAGCAGCAAAATTTTGAAGAATATTTTGAAGCTTAAATACAAAATCAGGCTAATGCACTATAAATTATAAATCTTTAAAAATATATGAAAAATGGAGCTACACATTAGAAAAAAATAAGATCTATAAAAAAATATTTTTAGCTTGTATTAAAATATCAGCAATACATTGGTAGAGTGGCTGTTTGTTATCAAGCACAGACTTTTGAAATAATAATTCACAAATTTATTTTCAATTTAGGCAAGATCAATTTGATTTGGTGTTTTATTTTATTTAAAATTGACAAAATATTGTTTTGAAAATTATAAATTTTAAAAGTGTGCTCTTTATTTAAATACTTATTTTTACATTAAGATCTATAAATAAAAAACAACTATAAACTGTAGACAATAGAAAAAATAAACCCTGCATTTATATTTTTTTTTTGTACATTTCACTTAACTTTATGAGCATGTGGCTCAGCAGTAGCTCATACGCTTTAAATGCGCTAAGCCTCAAGCCCTGTCGTGGGTGGTCAACTTTTTTAATAAGCTTGACTTTCAATGATCTCCCACCATTATTAGGTAAATAAATAAAAATAATTTTTTTTTTTTTAATTTATGCAAGATGATTTTTTTATTACAAAAATTGGTATACGAGCAGACGATTGTACAAAATATTCTTGATATCGATTCGTACGCTGAAATTCTTTGTGGAATACCACATTGTATACAAAATATTTTTTAAGATATAATTTTGAAATAATTCATTAAAAAAACATTTTGAAAGAAAAAATTTAAGTGATTTTCAAAAATCCGATACTCAGAAAGCCCTTAAAATGTAACGTGTTTGCTAAGTGGGATGTCATTAATAGCAATTTAAAATCTCATTTATGATAGTTCATGTGAGATTTTAAAAAAATAAATTAAAAAAAAAAAAGAAAAACGATTTAACTTATAGAATGATTACTATATTATAACTATCTTACTTAAAAAGATATGTTTGAGAGATATACATGCCATATGACGGTTACTTGTATTGAAAGTTATGATAACATTTGGCTGATATTCTTGCAGAATATAAGTACGTGGTTAACTTGACAACCAGTGTTCTGATTATTTGAAAAACGTGTGTATTATTATTCTTTCTACTTTTAATTTATTTTATTTCCTCAAAAAATTGTTTAATGAAATTTGCAAAAAAATCATTTTTCGAGAAGCTATGACAATTATAATAATTATAATTTGTTTTAAAATAGTTTGAAGAAAGTTTCTGAAATAAATGAGGAACATATTCGATAATAAATAAAAATATTGTTTTGAAAAAATAATGGTCGATTAAAATATTGTTTTGAGGAAAATATTGATAGATTAAAACATTGTTT
>JAUZNK010067647.1:0-14311 GCA_035046665.1 Euphysa ruthae
GCTTTGTAAACTATATAATTTCATTAGAATAACGAGTTAAAGTTTGAATGATAATGAGCACAAATTAGAAATCGCCTAAAATTTAATTACCTAAAATCGGATTTTATTTATAGATTGAATAAACATGGTGGGCAACAGTAACTATTTAAACAACATTTCTTCAACACCTCAGTCTAACATTGCCAAAAACGATGAATGTCAGCTAAAAATCAGCCTTGTTTTATACTCAATTACTTGCGTTGTCATTATTACATTAGTAATACTGGGCAATGGAATTACACTGCTAAAGTTTAAACCCTTTTCGAAAAACAGACGTCCAAATATTGAAATTTTGATTGTTTACTTGAGCTTATTTGACCTTATGGCATCTATAATGTTGATTACTGATGTTTATGAAAATGTTACTTGCTTTAAACAATGGCCATTGTTTTGGTTTGGCTGCAAAATAGTCTACCCTCTGTATTATATCTCTTTGAACATGTCTGTACTTATTCTACTCGTTATGAGCGTCGACCGGTGCCGTTCTATCATTTCACCGTTAAAAAGAAAGTTTACAAGAAAGAATATTCATATTACAGTGTCTTTCTCTTTTGTCATAAGCGTCATTTTACAATGGTATCAAATTCATGCATTAAAATTAAAACCTGAAGGTATTTGTGTCACTGAAAAATTCACAAAATTGTACGCAATTTCAAGATTGGTGTCTGTAATAATACGTGATTTTACACTTATTGTGGTGTTTACTGCGACGTCGACTTTGGTATATCAGGCTTTATTCCACAACGAGTTATTTGAGATTAGATCTACTGTGACCAGAAAGAACGAAGCCAGAAAAGTAATGAAGATGCTTTTGCTGATGGAGATTGTATTCACTGTGCTTATAGTACCCTACGATGTTTATGACACTACTTTATCATTGATGTGGCTTACCGGTGCTAAGATAAACATCACGTAAGGAAATTTTTACATGAATCAGGGATTATCTTGATTACGTTTGTCTTAATACCTTTAGAAATACTTAATTTTCCTTCTTTTTCGCTTCCTTTTATATTTTATTATTGTTTATTTAAACCTTTTTGTAAAATTGAAATGTAAAAATGTAATGTATTGGTCTGAAAAACAAATTTTTTTTTTGATTACCTATGTATAATTTTCATACCTTGTGACCTACCAGCTACTTTGTGTTTTTAGAAACTTATTTTCCAATTTTCGCTGGTTATAGCTTAGGGAGAGTTGAAGTAGTCAAATATAAGAAGAGGAATTCCAAAGTGCGCAATAACCTATGAAAATATTTTATCAACCCTATCTCAGCTCTGTTGTTATCCGTGAAAAATCATGGCTCTTATTTTATTTTTTTCACAACTTGCTGTTTTAAAACAAAAAAAATGATTTTTTTCTTTTAAATAAGAGTGGGCGTGGGGTGGAAGGGGTGTGGTGAAAAGAAGGAAAAAGGGAAAGTGGTGACTGGTACTATCATCTTGTAAATGCATATGAAATTAAACAATAAATTAAATTTTTGGAAATAATTTTACTCTGGAAAAAAATGCAGTTATTTTCCATTCCTTTCATCTTGTCAGTTTTGATAACAATTGATGCCTGTATAAATATTTATTATCCGTAAACTTGTTTAAAATTTATAACTATGTTTTAAGCAGAGCATCAAATAAATATGTATGACGCAATACACTTTGCAAGCAGTATTCCATCATAATTAGTCTTTTCATATATTTACTGAATAATATTTATAAGTAAAATACCGGCATGAACTGTTCAAGTATTGTACTTTTATTTATCACTTATTCACATTTCAGCGAAGGTGTTATCACACTCGATAGATTACTGTCACTGCTACAAATGTCAAATAGTTTTGCGAATTGTTTCATTTATGCAAAAATACATCGACATCTTGGCAACCGTAAATTGACTGCGATTAGCAACACGACACACACTGAGTGTAAACGAATTAGCGCTGCTAGTGTTTCGAACGCAGTCTTTAGAGAAAAAGAAGACATTATTTAAATATTTGACTATTAAATATTATTCATCAAGAAAGCCATGTTGTATAGTAAATGAGGAGCTGCAATCGTTACCTGATGACTAGGAATAAACGCCAGGTTAAAATATTTATTTTTAATTGAGGTATTTACGTAACAGCTGTTAAAATTTAGCTCAATACAATCTTAGAGTAACTAATTTTAATTTTGAAAATATAGACAATTAAAAATTTAAATAAATAAATAGATAGTGATTTAAGGTTGGTGTTACCTGATAGTTTTATGTAAATTTAAATGACATATAAATATATTTTCATATATATATATATATTTTTTTTTAACCAAAACTCCATATAAGTGGGGCTTTGGCAAAGGAAGTGAAAATGTCCCAGTTACCGAGATTTGTCATCGTCCGACTCACATTGCACATTGCACATCAACAGGGAACATGCCATGTTATATATAATGCAGTATATAACATTTAGTATACATTATATATTATATGGTATGTAATATATTGTATATGACATATAATATATAGCATATAGCATATATATGTAATAAATGGTATATAGTATATAATAAATGCTATATAGTATATAGGATATAGTATAAATATATATATTGCAATGCCTATATTACATAAGATCTTTCTATGAAAATAAAAATGTTGCTAACATTTGCAAATACGTAATTTATAAACACCATTACGCTCCATTCGCTTTAATTTTGCTTTGATAAATTGAATGCAATAGTTCTGGCTCTATAATCGTATTCCACATATTTAATATAAGTTGTGTATGAAATTTGAAATATAAATTCAGGTTTTTATAAGGGCCTGAAATGAAATTCCAATTCCATGAGAAAAATCAAGATAATACAGATCAAAATACGTAAGTTAAAAGAGTCGAACGAGCCGAAAATTGATTTACATCAACCCCTGCTTTATTTAAGACCATCTACAATCATGGCCTTATTACATGAGACTTTTATCAAATTTTAGCAATTCACATTTGACGCATGCTGCAAAAGAGGTTTTCTTGACCAAAATCGCAAAAATGATAACAAGCCAAAATAATTACGGACTTGTCACTTTCATCCTTTAGACCTAACAGATTTTTTTTTCTAAGTCTATGAACATACCAAGGGCGGTTAACTCTTATTTTTAACTGCTTGTGGTATTATTATTATTTTTTATTAATTAATAAGGTGTTTTAATGGCTTATAAGTGTCATAATATTTTTACCATGATTTTAGACACGGTGCTTGTTTTAACTGAATGGTATGGCTCAACATAATTGACCCAAGAGTTGCATATCACTTGGAGTTTCTTTCAATATATGGCCTATATTAATGTATGTATCAAGGTTGAAGACTATACATAATTCTTTATCGGCAGAGAATTTAGGAAACTTCAATTGTGGAGGGTTTTTCCCGTTTCTCCATGACTTTTTTAGTTTAGAGAAATAAGATGTGCAACTATTATTTGAGCGGAGCATATAAGACAGGCTGAGGAAACCAATTTCATGACGTCTAGACGCTGATGACAGCGTTAACAATATCACCACTTTAACAGTCAATTACTTGAAGCTTAACTTATGGTCACAAGATCAAACTGATTTACTAACTTCAATCAACCCCTGCTCAATATCCCAAATAAATGTATATTTTGGTTTTGGTGGTCTCTTGTTGAATACACCAGTTTGAAATGCACACACCTTTGGGTGTTGGCCGACCGGTTTGCCCTCTACACATTCATGATGCACTGCAGTACTGATCTATGCAAATTTATATTTCGGTATTCTAACACTTGTTCAAAACGATGACCCAAATAAGTTGGGAATATATTTAAAGGGGCTGTAGTTTTATAAAACTCCTGTTTGTTACACCAGCTACCCCACTTTTCCCAGGCGGATTTATAATAAAATCTAGTACATTTTTTTCTACTTGCGAAGAGAAGGACTGTAGCTGATTCTGAAATTGGACTTGAAGTCGGTTCAAACTCAAAACCCTTCAAACTACTAACCTAAGAGTGTCATTTACTATCATAAGATGTGGATTTCTCTGAGGGGTTCACTAATAGTTCATTGAAGCTGGTAACAATACTGGGTTGACAATTGTCATCTCTAACAACATAGGGTACCATGGCTGTGGTTGTCAAAGAGGAGTTACCAGTACGCACGTGACACCCTCGTTCCTTATTTTTTTCAAAACTCGGGGGGAAATGGATAAAAATTGCGCATCTTCCAGGGTTGATGGAACGCATCGATCACAAACTTTGCAGATCTGCCTTCCAACGTATATACATTGGCATTTGATGAGCAACAGTGGATGAAAATAGGTGTATATCGATTACACCAAACCTCCGTTGGATTTTTTGAAAGATCTCTGTGCATATCTTCCATTCCTTGTGCTAATCCAGGTTATTATGTTTAATTTCCTTGGAAGGTACTTTCCAGTCATAATTTTTCGTTTTTTCAAACAAAAATCTCACATTTCTTTGGCCAGAGTACACAGCTCCCAATTCTTTGTTCCACACGTCTTTAACAAATAGGGCAATGCCACTTGGTTGTTCAACTGAATATGAACTATGACATTTTCCTTGTACCTGGGGTATGTTTGTAAAACTAATTTTACAGCAGTGATCTCAAGAATATTTATGTTCTTTGCCCACATTGTCACATCCCAAAGTCCCCCTGTTGACAAATTTTGACAGTTAGCCCCTCACCCCAACCTTGCATTGATGGATCCATTTGTATTACTAGGTTTGGGGTATTTTGAATTATCCCTATCCCGTTGTACAAACGAATGTTCTCTATTCTCTAACCACCATTCCATCTCCTAAAGATATTCCTCATTCAAATTCACTATCTGATCATAAGATTTATGGTGAATAAACGACCAAGTTTGCTGTCACTGAAGAGATCGATAATGTAATGAAATTGGAAGTATGGTTTCAATTGCATAACATAAATTTCCTAGAATTTTGATATTTCCCTCACTGTCACCCTTTTGTTCAGCATCAGTCTGGCACACATTTTTATTATTCCTGACAAATTTTTCTCTGGAAGAGAAAAGGTCATTACTACTAAATTTATTTTCAACCCCAAAAAATATTATATTTGAACTGGGTCCAGTTGTGATTTTTCCTGGTTTACTACAAAACCTTAGATTCAGTAATATGAAAAGAAATGTGTCCTTTTCTTTTTAACTTCCACTAGAGACCGTCCTATTACCAGAAAATCGTCGAGATATACTCTGACTTTGATTAATAAACTTCTTAAAATTGCGATTGGCACTCTGAGTAATTTTGTAAAAGCTCGAGGGTCTGACCAAAACAAAAACAAACAAATTTGTACAAACTGCCAGACCATCGGAATTTGAGATATTTCAGAGACAGTTTTGCTAAGGGAACACAAAAAAAAAAATCATCTTTCAGGTCTATTTTCCACATGTAATTGTTTGTCTCTGGGGCTTTTTTTAACAGGTGGAGAACCTCCTTTTTGAAATTTTTGTATGACATCCACGAGTTTAAATCCTTTAGTTATATCACTGGCCTGTGCTCCCCAGATTTTTCTGGAACTATAAAGGTTTTGTTTATGACCTGATCTTGTACTGGAGAAATTTACTCTGTGTGATGTTAATTTTTGCCAATTTGTTATGTAATATGACAATCTTCCTGCAATTGGATAATTCTCATAGGATAATTGTCATAGGGAAAATACCTGTTATCAAAGAGTGTAAATGATCCAACTTTGTCAAAATTAATATTTTTGCTGGCACAGCCTGGTATAAATTTACTTTTAAAAAATTTAATGGTCTTACCTCCAGATCCATCATGTCTGTCTAGAATCCCCCCTCCCTTCTGCTTGGTTTTGTTCACCTCCAGGTCAAAAAAAAAAAAGAGAAGCTGATTGAGTTACTTTGCCCTCGTACGTTTTGTCGAGAGCCCCCTCAAAAGGGTTTTATTTCTTAACTAAACAATTCTTTTGATTTCTTTACTGATTTCAGGGTTTAATTTAATTGAAACTCAAAATCTCCCCCAAATGATAGCTTATCACATTTTATTAGTGGTTTTTCGTGATTTTTTAACAAACTTTTTACTTTAAGAATGTTTTGTAAAGGAAAAAGGATTGCCTCTCGCCTTTGATGTGACACTTGTACGTGACTTTGTCCTACTAATTTAAGATATTGCTCTACAAGGTCCACCTTTTCATGTAAGGTAAAGGTGCTTTCTTTCGAGTCACTTCTTACTTTCTTTAATTTGTCTCACAGCTTAAACAAAAGGCCCAAGAGTTTTAAAATTGTATCCTGACACCCCTTCAGTACCTTATCTTGCTGGATGACAGAGGATTGATATCGTTCATCTAATGCCTGTCTAAATACTTATCAAATTCCTTTGATTCTTTTATATTTTTTGGAATGGGATTTTGATCCAACATGGTTGCCTTAATATCATCTTGTGGGATATACTCTGCTAATTTTTTATTAATACATTTCGCAATGTACTTTTTTAGTTTCCAAGATGAGGATTCTGGCTCAAAATGACTGAAGCTATGTTTCTTCGACACCTTATTTTTTCCTTAATTTTACTTTCCTTAGAAGAAGAGGAATCAGAGGCTGAATCATCATCCAAGTCTGACGACGATGAAGATTTGCCACTTTTAGTGGCAATTTCTACTAACCTTGTTCGTTATTTTTTGGTTATTTGTTAATGGCGAATTGCAAAAGCTCCAAAAAATTTGTTGTTTTTTTTTCTAGCAATGAATAAATAAATTCCGTTTCTGTAATCCTTTTTTCCCTTGTTTAAACTAAGCGGTGTAGGATGTTTCAAACCTTGATGGAAATAATAATCTATTACTTTTTATTATTATTTTACCAAAACTAAGTCTATAAACTGCTGGTCACTCAATCTATCGGATCCCGAGACTTCTGGCACATCTATAGGAGCTTTTTGAACAAAGTTAAGTCTTTGATCCCTCCACTCTAGAATGGACTTGAGGTTGTTACCTCAGTTAAAAATAAGGCAAAAATTTTTACTGAGCTGTTTAGCAGTAACGCCACTCTCGATATTTCTGGACATATATTGCTTGACCTTCCAACTAGGACTAACACAAAATTGACTCATATCAACATAACAACCAAAATGTTTGAAAATGTTATTCTGAAAATACTATATCCTGATCCTTCTAAAACTACTAGCTCTGATTAAATTTCTGCAGTCATTCTACAAAAGTGCCCTCCATAACTCTCTCCGATTCTCTACAAGTTGTTTAAAAAGTATTTCGCTGAATCTTATTTCCCCACTTCCTGGAAATCGACATCTGTTGTCCCAGTATTCAGAAATTCTGGAGAGCCATCTGATCCTCATAATTACCGTCCTATCAGTCTCTTCTGTCAGTCATTAGTATGGTTTTAGAATTATTTATTATGTGCCACTCGTCACTTAAAGACACTCAATCTATTTCCTAATCATCAATAGGTTTTTGATCTGGTAGGTCCACTGCTGGTGTTCTAACGGTCACCGGCCAACGTGTCTATCAATTACTTTATTTTTGCGGTGAATCCAGGTCGGTTGTACTTAACATTTCTAAGGGATTCAACAAGGTACTGTATGCTGGACTTCTTCACAAGACGAAATCATATGTTATCTTCGGTGAAATATATATATATATATATATATATATACGGACGATGCCACTTCTTATATATATTGTTATTGAAATGGTTAGTGTTAATCAATGCTTCAAAAATAAAGCTTTTTTCCGTAAACTGCTTTTCCTTCCATCTATTCTGATGAAAAGTATTGTGCTCACTGAATCTACGCATATTCGATGGTTAGGTTTAACGTTCTCAAACAACTTCTTTCAAAACTTTTAAATTGAATTTATTTCAAAAATTGATGCTATTCATGACCACTGTTTTGATAGTTTGAATGAATTAACATAATACTTTCTCAAGGACTGCAAGGTTTCCATCTGCTACTCATCTTTTAACGGTACAGATCCATAAATTTCACAAAAGTTTTTATTCATCAAGTTCCATCTAACGTACTGCTCGCTTGTGGAACTTACGGTCTTCTAATTGTCTTCCTTCGGATTATGATCTCCAATCCTTTAAATCTGATGCCAACTAATATCTTTCTCTGCTTGCAAAAACCGACTGATTTAAAATAAAACAATAAAATAAAAAGGTTAATTTATATGAATTAGGAAAAATAAGGGCCAATAACAAAACCTTGAGGCCTTTAGACATTTGATAATTAAATTATTTAAAATTAATTAAGTAAATTCTATTAGATTAAAATTAGTAAGTATGCTTCTATATTTGTTGTACATCGCTCAGAATAATATTAATTTAACAACTTTGCTTTCTCTTTTAATGATATATATACTTTTAGAAATGGTAGTTAATATATTTAGAAAGCGTCATAGCTTGTTGCAGGATCTCTGAAAAATAACGTGTTTTTGATCGCGAAGTTTTATTGGAAACCGTTTTGTTTTTTTTGTTTTTTATTTCATTAAAACCACAACTGTTTCATACACTAGGACGAATTCTACCTTAAAATACGAAATTGAAAAAATTAAAGCAATAAATGATGGGTTGATGTCGGTTTATTGTTTAGTTGGGGATGGTCATAAACAACTAGACAAGTTAATAATTCAGTCCCATAGCAGGTGGTTTTGACTGTAGGCCACTAACTTGTAGATTCATCAATGAAATCCTCTAATATAAAGAGATTTTCCAAAGTGTTTTACTAATAGATTTGATTAAATGTGGAAATAAATTCTCTGATTCTTCAGTATGATTTCGTGATCTATAGAAACAAGATAAAAAGCATTATGGATTTCGGTTTTTAGTTTCATCTACAAACATATTTATTAGTAAATTTCAAATTACTTCTGGTAGTAAAATATAAGTCCTTGTTGTTATAAAAACAAACACTGTACGTTTACTTGTTAGATGTTTAATTAATTCCGCCACAATAATTATACATTTTTGAAAAATCAAAAGCATAGAAAGATTTAAAAATGAGTAAAATATTCAACCATTATATTATGTATTTTGAATATAAAGATATTTTAGATTTAGGATTTTGAGAATGAAATTTCGAACATTTCCTCTGAAGGGAAGGTACTCCCTTCAATTCTTTTTCTTCAATTCAGAATTTTGCCATAAAAAATCATGAAAGGTAGCGAAATTGTATTATAAAATTCTTAAATGGGCTATGAAAATAGGTCTTCCTATTATTTTCAACGAGCTAAGAAATTTTTAAATACTTTAAATAAATTTTTCTTGATTTTTTTCACTTAAACGTAATTTGGTTTTTAATTGTTCTCATTTCATTGCAAAGATTATTCCATATAAAAAGACCTGAATGTTGATCAGGCATCATCATATGTTTTTGTTTTAACCTCCATTGCTCGAAAATGGAAAACTTAAGCCCATTCCCTAGAAAACCCAATCTCTTGAATGACTGTTTCTCTAACCAATGTAGTATTTTTAGGAATAGTATAACAACTGTCTACATAAACTCAAGACGCTATATGTTAAATTTAATCCGCTCGAAATAAGAATATTCCCAGTATAAATTTGAATTCTAGACCAAGTGCGCTAGAAGCCAAGTTGTGGGGAGAGAATGAAATTTGATTTAACTACAGATGATGCACCAGCATCAATCGTGCCAAATAATGGCTTTATCATTCTCTTTGATAAAATATTATAAACAGTAGCTAAAATTGAACTCTTATGTAATTTATGAAAGTGCTTGTTGTATTTTGTTTTGCAAAGAAACTTAAATTATCGCCAGATTCAAGATATAATCAAAAAAATTGAATCACATGACAGTGACTTTCCTTACATTTGCAAAACGTTCTAAAATTGGCCCTCGACAAAGCCACCGCGGCTAACTCGAGAGCCAATTTTAGAACGAATGTTTGATCTACAGAGTTGTATCTTTTTTACAAAGATAAAAATATCAGTAAATTCAAGTCAAAGAAGGAGAGAATTTCAAAAAAGCTTTTTAGACCTAAATATGAAATTTATAGGTTCAAATCAACTCATTAAGTTATTTTACCTCCGCACTGTTGCCCATGAAAGAAAACTTCATATTTGGAAAAGCTAAAAATAACTAAAAACTTTACTCAATTTCCAGGATTTTTCCCGCTAATGTGACAGTTCATGTCTCTTGAAGATTTGAAAGAGCAGTTTCTCACAAGAGTTACAGACATGCGTTCGAACAAAGAAAATTTCAAAATATTCAAACTATTAGATTTTGACCCTAAGAAATGACTTAAAATATTTTATATGAGATTATTTGAACTTTAAAGCGAAGATTCTGTTGTGATAACATCATTTTAAAATAATTTTTAAGAACTTCTACCTTGGTAAAGAGAAAAAAAAACTACGTCTAAGCGTGATAGCACTTACATGCCAGAACAATTCTAAAATAAAATTTGTAAAAATTAAGGTTCAAGACTGACTGACTATCACATGAGCTCATCATTAAAGTTGTCGTAAACATCATTTACAACAATTTTGTGACAAGGATAAAGAAAAACACCATCTAATTTCTGAGCCATAAATTAGATGCCGTCATCACCATGAAAAACCGGTCATCATGCGGATACGGACCGCTGACTTTCTGGACCAAACTCGTGGACCCTACTGGGTATATAGCTTAGACTATTTGTTAGCATCAGATTAAGCATAAAAAAGGAAACATTTCATTTAAAACAACTTATATTTCTAACAGATTAGTGTTCTAATTTTATTGCTTATTTTTCTCTAGCATTATTTTATAGTTAAATTTCTTCCCCCTCCGAGAGAGTAAAATTTTGAACCGCCCATCTATCTAAAAAGATTGTCTACTCCCGATTTAACCTTTTATTATTTGAAATTATAATTTTGGAAAGTATTTCAATTTGTCTGTTAACTTTCATTCTAAACTCTAAATAAATTTGTAAACAGCAATTTTACAAAAGAATTTTTACTTGAAATTTAGATTGGAAAAAAATGTATTCTCTTAAAGAAACTCCGATAAATCAAAACAGAAAGCGGCGCTTAGTAAATATTAAAACCATGAGCAAAGGAGTTAACATTAATAATAGGGTGGGAAATTTTTAAAACGTTTCGGTAACGCTAAAATTTGTGAAGGGAAAAATAATTAATTTTTAGCACATATGTACGCTTTAAAAGCCTACATCAGCTTTAATTTATTCGAGCATTGCGAAAAACCATCAAAATAATACTGAAATCGCTTGAGAAAGTAACGAATCTACAATAAAAATATACATGTTTTTTCACAATTTACTGAGCAAAAGAGGCTAAAAATTCGGAATTATTATACTGTTTTCGGCTGACATTTCAAAATGTAAATTTTCAATACGACCATATTTTCATTGTCACCCATCATCAATGCAGGCCCTGAAATATGTGTCCGCCATTATGGACGACCATTATAAATTAAATTGAATTCAATTTAAAACAATGCGTTTTAAGTTGTTAGGTTAAAAAATATGAAAATACTTTTTCAGGCCCTGCATATCTATTTATTATAATGTAAAAGTATTTTTTAAACAATTATTTAAATTGAATACTTTAAATGAATTGTTTGTTGTTATAAGTCTCATAATTTCATTGTAAAAAGTGTGAATTAAAATTTCAACGGTTTATGAAGTTTTGCAGCCTGAAAGAAAGCGTTTTGTTAAAAGAAAACATATAAATTGGGAGTAAATCAGGTGGAAGTGAAGTGGCACAAACAAAATAAGATGAAGAGACAGAGGCATAAAATGAAATAAAAGAAGTTGAAATTATAAGCTTTAAATGTATAACTGTAATAATAAGTTTTTTGTAACATCGTTTTTTGTGGATGTTCAGTTTCCCACTTCCTGTGCTGCTAACGTCAACAATGTTATTCATCTTTTTCTTTCTCTTCTTCATTCTTCTGCCTTCATTTCTTCATCTTCTTCTCGCGTATACCACTTCTTCCCCTCTGAATCCACCCAAAACTTGTATGCTCTGTTTGAACAAAAAAAACATCGAGGAGCCTTCAACTCACAAAAATCCTTAAAGCTTTAGAAGTTGATGCCTCTCGCTTGATCTTCTTTCTAACTGATATAAATTTAAATTATTTTTTACCATACAAAGACATCATAAATAGAGCCCTAAATTGTAATTACGCAGTATGCCAAGTGGAGCACTGTAAATGTTTTGGAACCTTATTCTTCTCGACTACCTTGGGATTTTAAAAATTTATTAGTTTAAATCAAGTATGTCACTGAAGGCGTTTCAAATTTCCAGAAAATGCATATTCAAGATCAATATTAAGCTAAAAAAACAACAATTTGTTGTAATACATATAATCGAAAATAACTTGCCTTAATCCCGATCTGATTTTTTATAGTTTTTATGCGATTCTTAGAAATGAATTTTGAGATATTTGTTAAAAACCGGAAGTCCGAAAAAAAAACCTCGGAAAAGTCAGAAAATTCTTTAAAAACTTTTTTTTTATGGGAAAAAATTTTTTGTTTTCTCACACTAATCAAAGAACTGGTAGAGAATGTTCAAGACCAATTCCCTTGGCTGCATTATGATCAATGGAAGGATGCAGCTTTGTGTTTCACGTGCACTGTCGCTTAATGAAAAACATAGTAGTTGAAAGCTAAAATATTATTCAAGGAATTTGGGTATCGAAGCTGGAAAAAAGCTCCGGAATCTTTGAGAGACTTTCGAAAACACGAATATAGTAACGTCCACAAAGAAGCCACAGAACATATGATTACTGCTCTGGAAACATCTGAAGATATTGGAGAGATGCTTGACAAGAACCTTTGCATAAACAAATAATAATAAAACAACCATACGGTGTTTATTAAATATCTTACATAATATGAGATAGTTAGCTCAACAGTCTTTACCACTCAGAGGAAGCTGGAGCCAAGAGGTGAAATCCGAAATCAACTCTAATTTTTAGGCAAAAATTGCTGGTACTCCGTAGTGAGATTTAAAAAAGGACTACACGGCCGTTTGACGCGGAAATGACCTATTTTGTCACATTTTTTGGTATAGTCTCCACTAAAACGCTTGTAATACAGGATAGACAAAATAATTCCTCACAGGATAAACGCTTTTGAAAACCCTTAATGTTGGTTCTTTCAGATTAATATTTAATTATTATTATTTTTTTAATTTTTTGGCCTGAATTTTTGGCCTAAAGTTTAAAAATCACCACATTTTTTAATTTTTTTACCTTTTAAAACTATTCAACAGAAATCAAACAGCAAAATGCATGTTTTAAAGGCACAAATTATTTTTGATGAAAGAATAACATTTAATTTACCTATTTCAGAAATAAAAATTGCAATAATAATTGGACACTTTTTGGCCCAAATGACATCATCAATTTTCACCCAAACTCATGAAAAATAATTTATCACTAAATGTCTTAAACTTGTATTAGTTTATGGTAAATTATTATTGTAATCAAATCCTTTGACTTTAATATTGGTCTGAGTATCAAAAAAGATTTTAACTGTCCGAAATTAATTTTTGGACTCAAAATGAGTCATAAATATTCAAGGAAATTTGTATAAAACATGTTATTTTTGATATCGCAACACATGTGCTATTCCAGTTAATACTACCACTAATTAATTTAACTGGCTCGAATATTGATAGCAGCAGACTAAAAATTAAATTTAACTGTCCGAAATGACACTAAAAATTAAAAAAAAAAAAAAAATTGTATAAAGTTATTTCTTTCTTAAATAATAATGAACAAAATTTATTTTCAAATTTAAAAAAAATATTGTTACAGAAAATATCTTGAATAAAAAATTCTCTTTAAAAAAAATATTTTTGACGTTTTGAAGAAAATTTAGTTTCAATTGTTTTGAAAAAAATAATCTGTTGTGGTTTATAAGTTTTAAGCATATAGGACAGTATAGTTTGTGGTCACAAAATTTTTAAAGAAAATATCTTGAAGAAAAAAATCTAGTATCAAAAACTTTTTTGAGGAAAATTCAAAATAAAGTTTTTTGAGGAAAATTTTTTTGCAAACAACATTTTGAAGAAAATAATCTGTGGTTTATAAGTTTTGAGCATATAGTACAGTATATTTTTTGGTCATAAATTTTTTGAAGAAAATTTCTTGCAGAAAAAAATCTTGTTATAAAAAACCTTTTGGAGGAAAGTTTTTGATACTATAGTATCATGGCTGGAAAAAGATAGCAAACGTTTTAGTTCACCCAAAATACAAAATGAGACACTTGAAATCATGGCATTGCAAGTTTTACAGGACATTTTTGAAGATATAT